>JAIPRN010000629.1:57338-73467 GCA_025469175.1 Geopemphigus sp. TES_GeoC_2020
GTACGCGAGTGGACACGAATAGTAAGTGGCTGCTCATCGTCCGTTGTACACACACACACACACACACACACACACACACACCACTCCCGGCTTAACTATTATCGTCAGTCTCGTAAATATTGCGCCGATCGACTATACGTAAATTTCATTCAAATTTATCCAAATACGAAGCGAAATTACAAATCCATCGACCTGATGATACACGTACGTTTGGAAAACGCGCGATTTCGTGGTTAGGGCGTTGCGAAACTACGCGTTCCCGTGCCAAATCCGAAATCGGTACTCGTTTACCGTCGATTTTGTTTCGTTTAAAACGAAAATCGTCTGCGTATTACCGTTTACCAAAACCGGATTTCAAATCGACTGGTAAATGCGGACGTTTCGTACGCGGGACCATAATCGTCGGACGATTCAATCGGCGCGCCCGTGTAAATTATTTCTCGTCACTATTCGGTCGATCCGGTTCCGTATAATACGTACGCGCGTCCGACGACGGTCCGCTTTTCGTTTTCCGATTAGTGAACGGAAACGCGAAAATAGCTCGTCGTTACAAAAGCGACACGCGGGCGTGGTTAAAACCGTATCCTGTTACGAGACTGACGGTTTTCGTACGGAAAATCGACCGTCCGATCGATTGTGTACGCCACGGGGTTTTTTTTTTTTTTATTCGTGTTTCAGCCTATTACATCCATCCGTGCCAAAAGGAGGGCCCGAACGTGAACGAATGTCTGACGTACGCGGCCAATCATTTGGCCATGCACTTCCGGAAAGGTCAGTGAAACGCGTCGGTGTCCGGGCGGAACTGTGTTTCGTGTCGCGGGAAAACGGTATCGGGTTGAGGGAAAATCTTCGTAATGTTCCCGAAGTATACGCCCCGGGCGCGTCGATCGAACGACGTCTTATCCCGCGGGCGCGGCTGGCCCGATTGTGCCTGCGATCGTTTTACGTACTATTATTGTTTCGGCGCGATTGGCGATCGAAATACGCGAACAAATTTCTCGCACGGAACACACGGCCGCGAAAATAACGCGCGCGTTTCGGAACGCCCGTTTTATTCGGGCAGGAGGTGGAGGGGATGGGGGGACAGCGTGAGCGGCGAAAATTGTTCGGCGGGTACCGTCCGACGGTAAACGAACGAGATTGCGTCGACGCGATACGATGCGGCCGTGCCGAAAACAAAAAGTGAAAACCGCGGTCGGTGCGCACGCGAGCACGTAAAAGGTAACGGTTGTGCAAATAAACGAACAAATAACTCGGACTTTTCCCAGCGTCTCCCAACGTTGCGCAGTACGGTTTACTAACCCTTCCCCACACACACATATACATACCAATCGACGAACACATCAAATATATCGTCGAATGGACGAAAAAACAAAAAAACGGAAACGATTAAAAATCGTATCGGACCGAATGTCAACAGCGTCACGACGAGGCCATTGCGTCTGTCGCGACGGAACCGATCGAAACGCCGAGATTTTTTTTTTTCCGTTTTCGGTCCCCGTGAATCGTTAAAATCGACGAGTAAATCCTCCCGGGGATCGAACGAAATCGTTTCGCGGAGCCGTCTGGTTTGTCCGTCGTTTGATTCGCGAACAAAACGAGTGCAGATACATTTTCCCGGTCGGGCGGGTAGTTTTTCAAAAAAAAAAAAAAATTCGTCCCCCCCCCAAACGACATTCAACGGGAATTCGACGATTTTCGTATTCGGACGGACCGAAGCCCTCCGCCGAATTTCGCCCGGTCGGAGTTCCCGCAAAACGAGGCCGCGGCGTCCTAAGTACTAATCGACGGAATGTAAAAGCGGCGTCGGTCGACTTTCTATAATACGCGTTACGGTTACGAACCGCGTGCGCGTTTATCGCGTGACGAGTCGTGGCCGCACTGGAGACGACGGGAAGTGAAACCTCGCGGACGAGGCGCGCTTAACGATTCCGCCGAAAACGTTCGTCGCATATCGTTTTGCCGCCGACGCAACCGACGGCGTATAAACATCGGAAACCCATTCGTTTCACGCCGGCGAGAGCCGTCGACACGCGCTAGACACGTCGGTAAACGACCGGCGGAGGGTAAAATCCCGAAATGGCGAACGAACGTTCCCGAAAATCGCCGCGATTCGATTATTCCGGTCCGTTAGAGTGCCTATTAGACAACGTTATATTCGATATCGTTACGTCGATATAATCGACGAGACGGCTATATATATACACGAGGTGTGTAACAAAAAGGAAAATTTCTAAATTTCGCCGGTTTTTCCGATTGTCGAAATTTTTTCGTTTTATTGTGTTGGCACGCGTGCCCCTGATACGGCGCGATTTTCGTATTCGTTGTTTACTTTTTAAGTGGCAGCCGCTTAGGTAAAACGTGTATTTTGAGCCGGGCGATTTTCGTTCGTTAAAAAAATAGTAATGTTATCGAAGAACGTCGAAAACGGAACGACTAATCGCCGTTCGAAAACACTAAACGGTAACCGAAAAACCGTCTCTCAACTACCGGGCAGGGTACACCGCGCGTACGGGACGGTATATGGAAAACTTTCGAAGTAGTTGGTGGAGCAGTGGTGGAACGAAAAAACTGATCGGCGATTTAGCGGCACCGAGAAAGCTCTCTGTTTATATCGCCCGAGGATATCACCGGCCGTTGAACTCGGATTGCGAACGGTAACGCCAACGGTACTTATCGGACGGTCCCCCGGTCGTACCGCGCGCAATTTCTTCGGAAATTGGGAACCGGTTGGTGGCCGGTAATTCGAACAGAGCAGCCGAAATGTCGATCGTTCGAATTGCCCTTAACCAAAAAAAAAAACGAACGGCCGCGTCCGTCGAGTATTTTTCTCGTAGCGTTCGTTAATGTAATATATATATATATATATTCTAACGGTCGCTTCTTGGTTCGTTCGGCAGGCATTCCCGAGCTGGGCATCGAAGAAGTGGAACCCATCGTGATCGACGAGATCAATTTGGCGCTGGGTTCCGGCCCGGACGGGTACAGGGCCACGTTCAAAGATATCCAAGCGTACGGCGTCAGCAACCTGACCGTCAACCAAGTCAGGTATGCTACTTATTCACCCCCCCCCACTCCTCCGCCGTAGAACTCGTCTCGATCGTCCGGTCTACGTCGGAAACGGAAAATTCGTCGTTCCCTCCCGCCCGACACACGCACCTTTCGCCGTTTGTTGGTAATCCCGCGTAATTCCGTTTCGTTCGCCGCCGTGTAGGTCCGACTTGAGCACGCTACAGTTCCAACTGACGTTCTCCATCCCGAAAATATCCGCCACGGCCCACTATAGGAGTTCGGGCGTGCTGATCATGGTCCAAGCAACCGGCGGCGGCGAGTACTGGGGCGAATACGGTAAGTCCGGCCGCGTACGACGGCGTGTCTCCTAACCTAGTGACGCGCCCGTGTCTTTCGCAGAGGGCGTCAAGGCCAAGGTGTACATCAAGGCCAGCGAAGTGCAGCGCAACGGCCAGAGGTACTTGCACCTGGAAGATCTGAAAATGGACTTTAGCGTCAAAGACATTCAAATGGGCATCAAGAACGTGCACAACGGGAACGCCGTGCTGGGTAAACAATCGTTTCCTATCCCGTTTCGCTTTCGCCGGACGGTTCGCGTACGTTCGCTGGCCCGATTTCGCCGCGACCCTTTCGTACCGCGCTCGTTCGCGCGTGTACACTCTCCGTGTACCGAAATCCCTGGACGGGGTTAGAGAGTGGTAAACGTTTAAACTACACGCGTTGTTGTCGAATATGTTCGCGTTCGGGAACGTTTTTTTTTTTTTGTTATCGTCCCCTACACGTACCTACCGCCGAAACGTCAAAATCGTCCGGCGATTACTATTCACGCCGTTCGATAGTGGAGCGCCGCCCGTATTCGGTTCATTTTTCGTTCATATATTTCCGGCGGACGTTCCAGCCTATTACGGCCGGACACGTTTTATTCGAATACCGTTCGACCGGCGGACGTTGTTTTGTTATTTCGGACGTTTTGGTTTTTTTTTTTTAAACGTCGAACCGGGGGTAGGTTTCGTTCGATTTTCGGGTTCGCTAATGGGACGGGTGGGCCGGGACGGCGTTTATTAGCTCGGGTTATCGCAAACGGTAGAAAAGCCCCGTACGATGACGGAAATCGTATAATAATTTCGTCCCGTTTTTGTACGGCCGGAACAGAGGCCGCGTTGAATTTGTTCATCAACTCCAACTCGCAAGAACTACTTAAGGAAATGAAGCCGCACATCAAAAAGAAGCTGATGGGCACCATGAAGTCGTTCATCGACAACCTGTTCAGCCGAGTGCCGTACGACAGTTGGATCATCGATTGACGGAACGACAAATCGACATTCGCGCACAAACGACAACGTTATTATTATATAATTAAGCGTCCGACGACTGATGCATTTGTGTTTGTATAATATATAGAAAGTAGTTTTCCGAAACAAAAAAAAAAAATCCCCGCGTAAACTTAAGGAAACGCGCGTCCGTTTCGAACGCGTCCGCGACGCAGTTCCGAGTGCGATAATCATTCTTTTCTCCCTTTTACGATTACGTTTTAATCCGCACCGACGTACCCTTTAGATAGTAACGCCCGGGGCATTGTGTGTTTTCGTCCGGTTTTTGGAACCGTTTTGCGCGTAGAAAATCGACAAATTCGCGCCCGCGCGTCGCTTTTAACGTAACTCGGTTTCGCGAGACGAGAACACCGCCTCCATTTTTGTGCACTTAAAGTTAACGTTATTTAATATACATATACGTATAATTCGGGCGTAACGACTTTTTTCGGTTTTTCGATTACTCGGTTTAATTTATGTTCCTCATTTCCTCCCGATAATATTACGTTCCAACGAAACGAGAAAATTTTTTTAAAACATTTTATATATATATACACGTGATTGTTTTTTTTTTTCCAAATAAACGCACTAGACCTGTTCGTTTATTAGTACTACGCATAATTCGTTCGCAACGCGAAACGTCGTCCTTTAGTCGCTGTCACGATCCGAGGGATTCCATTTCCACCGGTACGCGCGACATATAAAGAATGTCGAGAACCGGCCGAATTCGCGGCAATCGCTAATCGTTCGGCACTTGAGCGCTTACCGCCGTCCGACGGGCCGGCTAATCGATCAATTGTCGTCGACACGCCTGACGTCCGAGTAGAGGCGACGCCCGTGAAACGAACGCGTTTCCGAAATTATTCTCTTCCGTCCATATTCCCTAGGTGCGGGGGGCCAGCTGCCCACGCGTAACGTCGGATCGTCGGTAATAATAATTTGCCGACGCGTGTTCGTAAAACACCGTGTTGGTCGATTCCCCCGAACGAAAGAAACAATCTCGAGTCGTCAACGGCGCTTATTTTACCGCCGAACATCCGTGCGTTGCACACGGCGTAACGGCCGAGTACTCCGCGAACAAGTCGGAATCGCTTTTCATAACTCGCTCGTGTTCTCGAAATAATCGAACGAATTTAAACGGAAATTTCGTCGTGAAATAACTGAAACGCAACGTTTATCCCGCGAATCGTTAACGTACTCGGAAGTTTACGCGACGGTACTAAACGGAAATTCGAAACGCGTTCGTTTAGAAGACTAGTCCGGTTGGACTCGTCACGCGACCGTCTTCTGCCGGCCGAACATTGAAATCCCGATCGTGTTCCGTCGTTTTTTTTTTTTTGTTACCCACAGACTCCGCGCTGAACTCGTTCATCAGCGCGTACGGGCCCGAGTTGATCGAGCGGACCAAGCCGCACGCGCTCGACAAACACACCGTCGACGCGAAATCGTTCGGAACCGGTTCAGCCGAACGCCGGTGAACAATTCGTACTGCGATCCAATATAGACGGAACGAAACACGAGCGGAAATCCGCTTATTTCGATACATCTTAATACATATGACTGTAGTCCGCGCTTTGTACGAAAAATAAACCGATAATTCGTACGAAAAATGAATAAATCGCGTTTTCTCGTTGCGTATAAATCGATTCTGTCGTTCGGACGATTGATTCGAACGCTCGCGTTTTACTTGGGTTTCGAACGGTCGGTACGCGTTTAGGCCACGACCGCGCCAGTCGTTTCAACGTTCCCAGGGATTACGTCGTTGTTTGTTCGGCGGTCGACTCCTATCGAACACCGTTTTCGAACGAAACGCCGCCGTTCGGGTCAGGCGCGGGCCCGAAAATGACTTGGATTAGTCGGCGGAGTCGACGTTTTCGGTACGGCGAACGCGCGCGGACCGCCGGCGGCACGTCGCGCTTCTCAACCACGGCCCATGTAACCGTCCGTTGTTCGCGTCGCCGCCGTATTTCGCAACGCCGCCGGCGATTATCGCCGATCGACGCGGCGCGTAATGCTCGGGTACGGAACGCGAACCACCCAATTAGGACCGTCCTCGGTATAAAAACGACGCGGAAATGACGCTAGTCCGGTAGTACGCCGACGGACTGTGGCCCGAGCTCGCGAAAATCTCCGCCTACGTAGTTGTTTGTTGGCACCGGTGCCGCGACGAAAGATCACCGTCGTCCCCTGTCAAAAATGGCGGACAGCTCGAACACAGTGGTCGTCGTCGTCGTCGTCACGCTGTTTACGGTACTCGTCCGTGACGCGGCCGCCGCGAAACCGTTACGTGAGTGCCCCGGCAATTCGGCCGTCCCGTTTTGCCGACTAAACCCGCGTACCTTCTATCTCCCCTGCCCATTCGTCTATTTCTAGCCGATTACCTGCACGTGTGCCACCGTTCGGATCCCAACATTGCCGGCTGTATCATCGACTCGGTGTACTTTTTGAAAACCAAACTGGCCGCCGGTACGGTCGAAAACGCGCGCCCTCCCCCCCCGCCCTCTGAAAAACGTTAAACGGTATTTCCGCGTTAGGCATACCGGAGTTCGACGTACCGCCGATGGATCCGATGAAGATCGACGCTCTCGTGCCCACCGACGGAAACGGATTGAAAATCCGGACCACCAACCTGTTGGTCACCGGCGTCAGCGATTTCGCCGTGCCGTATCTCACGTGAGTACACAATAGCCCGGGGACGTTACCCGTCGTCGTCGTTGTCTACCGGGTGGTACACTCGACGCGCAACTAACGGCCGACCGAGTATTTACTAACCGACGGTCTCTGGAGGAGTGTCCCGTCGACTTATGTTTACGGTAGCGCGTCACCTATCGAAGTCACTTAAATCGAGCCACCGGCCAACCACTAACCGCGTAGTACTTCGACGCGATTTCGATTAACTACCGTAAACTTGGCCGTCCGCGAAACGCGCGTATATTCGTTCGTCCCGTATATCCCGGCGGCGTAACTTTCGAGTCGCTTTTCACGATCTTCGAACGTAAACGGAGGGACGATTTTCGAAAAAGTCGAATTTTCGCGCCGAAAGTCGGCGAATTTCGTTTATACACGAGCGAAACGAATGGTTTTACGGGCGACGATTCGCGCGGTAAACGTTCGACGTAATTCCGCGACCACGAGAATTCGGTCGAAATCGCGCAAAACACCCAGGGGAGCTCCTAATGTCCGGTATCCGTTTGGAGGCCAAAGGATATTCGCTGAGGGTCCGTTCGTAAACGTATCGCTGTTTGAATAAAATACGTCGTTTCGGCTTCGCCGGTAGGGGACAAATAATACACCTAACGACCGCCGTTCGGAGTGTGGTTAGCGCCTAGAACGGAACCCTCCCTTCGGGAACTCCTCCGGTTTATAGGGAGAGGGCCGGGATGGATTATTAAAGGCGTACCGAAGTAATATTTTACTCGTCCGTCGCGTAAAGAGTCGATTTAGAGAAACAAGTGTACCGGTTCCAAGTGAGATTCCCGCACATGCACGTGCTCGGCAACTATAGCATCGACAGCGAAATCGCGCGAATGGCCGTCAAGGGGAAAGGAGATTTCGATTTGGACATATGTAAGTAAAACGAACCGTTATTAGCTCTCTTTCTCTCTCTGTCCGCGTGTCCGCCGACTATTTTCCGTCGGTATTCGCGGAACTTGTACCGGTTTATATAAATTCGAAAAGAGTTTCGCCCGGATAAACGATCGTACCCGCGACTTCGCTCTGATCGTACGTAAACCACGCGTTTCGCGTAACTGCGCCGACTGGCTTCGTTCGGCGTCCCTTCGGAAAGCACGTACTAAAACGCGCCCGGACGGCCGTACAATTTCCGTTCGGTGGTTTTCCAGTTCCCGACGACGGGCCCGCGCGTCTTGGCGTCGTCCGAAACCATATCAAACCAGCGCGAGGGTCCCTCCCGAAGGACGCCCGTTCCGCGCGGTACGCTGTTTCACTAGAGAAAATCCCTTTCAAACGGGCCCGTTCTAGTGTTTGCCTTGCGCCGATTCGTTGCCCGAAATTCGTCGCGAAACCGTACCGCGTGCGTACCGATAATACCGTGCGAATTCCTCGTTCGGGATTTCGATCGGTGTGTAATAAGCGTCGGATTTGCAGACGGCGTCAAATGTAACGTGACGCTTTCGGGTAACGTGGTCGACGTCGGCGGTTCGAATTACATGCGTTTCGATCGCATATCGCTCAGGATCACCGTGAACAAGGGCAATATAGAATTGAGGAATTTGTTCGGAGGCGACAAGAATTTGGGTAAGCGCGTCGTACGTGTAAGTACGTGCGACCGACCGCGTGCGTAACAGACACGGCGTAAACGCAATTGTTTCGTTTATTTAAAATCGTCGACCGAAAACGGTTATAAAATCCGCGCGTATAAAAGTTCTCAGGAATAACGAAGGAAACAAACCGAAAATTCGACGTTTACAAAACATATGCGCGCGTTCGTTTCGTCGTCTAATTCGCGGGTAATTAAGGACAAAATAATCTGACGGGATTGGACGAAAACCGATAAACGTGTACACCCGACCGCGACAATAGTAAATAATAACGACGGCGGAACGCTAACGTTCTCGAGAACGACTAAATCGTTCGTCCAAAAAGTTCGTACCGAAAAGCGCGTCGCCACGACATCGGCGGCGAATCAATCGAGCTGGCGAAACAAACGCGTTTACGCCATTCGCTTTGCGCGTATATATATATTATTATTATTTGTTCGTACGGCTATAGGTGATGTGCTGAACAGGGCCATCAACGCCAATTTCGTGGCGTTTTTCATGGAGCTACGGCCGATCATCCAAAAAGTGTTGGAAGGGTTCGTGTTGGACACGGTCGCGAAGCTCACCGAACACTTCACGTACGAGCAACTGTTCCCGGCGTGACGCCCGCGGCCGTTTCCCTCGGGGCCCCGGACGTGTCCCGTCCCGCTTAATAAAACGACCGTAACGCGCGACATTTATGTACGACGACCGACGTAAAAATTACACGGATAATAATAATACACGAGGAATCGTCCCCGGACGTTTGTAATTCGTTATCGGCCGCGACGAGATCTCTACGGGCGGAAATAGACCGCCCGGCCGTTTGGAAACCACTACCTAACCCGCCTATATACCACGACGTTTACGCGATTATTATTATTATTATTATTATTATTACGATTACTTATTATTATTACGGATTATTACGATTATTAATAACGCGCGCGCGAATTATTCCGTGATGAACAGCTCGTCGAGCGGCAAATTGTACAGGATCTGGTTGATCATGTTGATGATCATTTTGCCGGCCACCTCTTCGATCATCGGCATCGCGAGTTTCCTCAGCTCCGGCTTTTGGCTTTTGATCAGGTCGTTCACCGCTTTGTCTGCGCGAACGTGAACGGGCGGCGAAAACACAAAAACAAAACGATTATTCGTTTCGGTCAGAAGAAGCGCCCGCGTCGACGTACTCAGGTTCTGGTCCTTTTTGAACAAGTTCTCGATCATTATCGAATAATCTTTGAAGTTCAATTTGATGTCGATGCTGTCGAACTGCAAATACTTAACGTCCTTCCGCTTGATCGTCTTACCGCCCAACGTGGCTTTCACCGAGATGTCGGCTAGAACGGCGACATTATTCGTTCGTCAGACGAACGGTTAGGTCACCCGGACGCGCGTTCGTCGTCGTCGTCGTCGTTCGCTCGGACGTCCCGACGCCAAACGACGGTCGTTACGCGCCGTTGTTAATTTTTAATTAACCGTCTAAAATCCTATTTCGGTTTCCTCGTTACGTTCTTTACCCATTATCCGTAATCGGGCCCAAGGTCGAGCGTAAGTTCAAGGTTACGCGCGCGCATTGTTGTAAAACGATCGTCGGCCGATATAATAATAACACAAACACGATTTCGCGTATTTTTCCGCCGCGTAATTAATATATTTACTTTTTCGCTCGTAATTAACCGAATCGTCCGCCCTTTCCGTGTATATATATATATATATATATATATATATAAAAACCCGAACCGCTGTCCCCTCCAAACACACGCGCACCGCCATTGCCACCGCCCGTGACGCGTTATTTTCGAGATTCTCGTACGTTCCGTCGTAAAAATCGCGCGCGATCGAACGACACCGGTGACGGTTAGCGTTTTTGCGCTCTAACGACAAACCCGTTTGAATAATACGCCGACGACGACGACGATTCACTCGGCCCGGAACGATTCGAAAACAACGTACGGCGACGACGCCCAACGCAAAACCGCTCGTTAACCGTCCGGGGGGAAAAAAAAAACGATTTCTTATTAATATTTACGACCATTTTCGAATTACGTTTCGGATAATTTTTATTCGTCGCGCGGCCGCCCGTGCGTGTTAATATCGCCGCCGACCTCGACGCCACGCGATCATTAACGAGTTGTGTTAAGTCACGTAGCCGAGCCGATTTACTTTTAATTAAGCGGCTAAACGCGTTACGATAATTTGGTAATAATAATAGCGATAAATTTATATTTATAAAATTAAATTAAAATTTCATTTTATAATTATAACAACCATTGGTCGTTTCGAAACGAATTTCCGGCCGAGATTGTTTTCTTAGCGCGTCGACTTCTAATTAAATTTCGCGCGTCCCGGTGTGGTCGTTCCAAAGGACGACGCGAACGCGACGGACGCGCAAAGCGTACGACCGACCGTTTCTAACGTTATTGTCGAAAACGTACGTCGTTTTTGATTTCGCGTACGCTACCGAACGAACGCCTCGGACGGCCGCGCGCTGTCCGTTATACCGATGACGGTTGTTTTTCTTCGGAAATCACGCGAAAAGTTGTCGTCGGACGTTTTAGAAGATAAACCCCCTCGGCGCCGATTACGTTTTATCCTATCGTTTTTTCCCGAAGTTATATCAAAACGGTGTTCGTTTTCGCTATACTCGAACAATTACGTTTACCGTTTTTACCAGGAACGTAGTTCGAAATTTTAAAAACCTAACCTAATAACACCTCGTCTACGTGTAATCGCGCCCCGAATAGTGCGGAACGTTTTCGTTTCTCGTTCAAAAGTGTCGATTATTCGATCACGTATATATCGTACCGGAAGGATCGCCCGGAATTATTTTCGGGCAACGTCCGCGGCGTATTTATTTATTCGTTCGCCGATTTCCGTCTCGATGAACGCAACACAGACGATTATTGTTAACGAACGTCCCGACCAATCGAACGCGGAGCGCGCCAAGTACGGAAACCTCCGTAATTTCACGCTCCGATCGAAACACTCGGTGGCCCACGGAAACGCTTTTCTACGGCGACCGTCCGTATTATATAACCGCGGCCGTCCTGACAAAAGCGTAAAGTCTTCGTTTCTCACGAAACGACGGCTTTCAACGGTCGATTACTGTGTTACCGGTAATTTGGCGGCGACCGTTTTTCACTAAATACCTCGTTGGCGGGACGAATTTCGATCGGAGATTCGTTGAACGGTACGCGCCAAAACGGACAAGGTGGACGCGACGGCCAAAACCGTCGACGATGACAATCGCGACTTTTCGGCGAATGGTCGACGCCGTCGTATTTTTAAGTGCGCGAATTTCGCGTACAAAAAAAAAACGTAACGAGGATTCGCGTACGTCGTATAAATCGAACGGTTCGACAGTGTGTAAGCCGTCGGTATATCATACGGGGACGCGTAAACGAATTTTCGCGAAAACTCACTGGCGTTAATGTACACCGGGCCCGTACTCTTGATCGGAATGTTGAACATCATTAGATTCACGTCGTACTCGCCCTCGACTCGGAGCTTCGGGAAAATCATGTCGATGAAAAATTCTTTCTTTTCCACGTCCGACCTGGAGTAACAAAAAAAAAACAAGGGACAAAATATACCCGAGAATCGTAATCGTTAATAAACCCGACGAAACGGTTGGACAAGTTAAAAACTGTTCAATCGCGTCCGATCGTTTTCCGTTACACGGACGGGCGCGTTCGATCATTTTCACGGGCTTTTGTGTTATTTAGTACGAACGGAGTAAACCGTTCGATCACGTTAAGCGGACACGACGCGTCCGTTTACGTAGTTTCGCGGAATTCTGATTCCCGATAGTAACGGTTTCGCCAAATGGGTCGCGCATCAGCGGCCGGTGTGTTATACCGCAGGGACGGGCCAGCCGCGTACCGTTTTGTATCAGTGGGGGCCTACCGAACGTCCCGGCGAAACTAAAAATAAATTCGATCCCGTTTTCGATTATCGACGAAATTCTTACTCGCCCGAAACGCCTCGCTCGTGGACAAATATGTTTACCCGCTTACGCGGGAAACGAAGTCCGATAGGTACGAAATTGTAACGCCGTGTCGAACGCGAAATATTTCGAAAATTTAAAAGCGACGTAAATAAACGGGTTTTCGTCAAAGGTCGTACGATTTGTATATAAGCGTACAACACGCGGGCGCCGGCAAGTGTTCGAACGGGCCACGAATTACCGTTTCCGTAGAGTAACGGCCGTTGGTGTTACGCGGGGTAGCTCACCTGAGTTCGCGCAACGTGAATTCGGACGAATGGTGGACAACCAAATTGCGGGCGAACGCCTTGTACTTTTCGGACTTTTGCATGTTGCTGCCCAACAGCGACTCGCCTAGGCCTTGGAACACTTTCAGGTCGATCTCTTCGATGACGAACGGCTCGAGCGTGGGTATGTTGAGTTCGGGTATGCCTGAACGCCGCGACGGGCCGTAAAATAAAAGCCGCCGTTGCGTATACAGAGAAAATAACGAGCGCGACGACTTAACGGTTCGGTGTACCGTGGCGAAACGTCGGCGACGTTTGCCGCCGGTACACCGCGCGTTTCTAAATTAGCCCTTTGACAAATATTATTACGCGCGCCGCCCGTTTATCACCGTACCTGTTTTCGCGTGTTTCAAAATGTCGTTCATGGCGGACGTCATACATTGGTTCAGTTTCGGGTCGGATATCTTGCACACCGTCACGTACTTGGCTGAAATCGTCGACGAAAATCGTTAAACGTTAAAAACGTTACGTCCGGGCCCGCGCGAAAATACAATCCGCGCGGAACCGTCGCGTTTCCCGGGAGATAGACGGGAGGGGGGTGGTACGTTACGACGATCCGAGGCGACGAAATGGAGTCGCCTCCGTTGACGTCCTCAAGCCCGCGGAACTAAACGATAACACCGATTGTCCCCCTCCCCCCCGGAATAATAACCCCACCGACATCACCACCGCCCGGGGTGTACGCCGTCCGTGGGCCTATCTACTTACATAGTCTACTGGTTCTGGCGGGTTTCCCGGTGACCGTACAGACGGCGATCGCGGCCAGGACCGCGAAAAACAGCGCAGTGTTCGAGTCGAAACGCATGGTGGTGGTGGTGGTCGGCACGGACCGTAGAAAACTCGGAGACGACACGGGACGTCCGGGATTGCCGTCGGTCGACTTGTTTCGCGAGTTGATGGTAAAACCGACGATCGAATCGCTATAATCACGACGGCGTCGCGGTTAAATCGTTTTTCGATCGGGACGACGACGACGGCAGCGACAGGCCCGCGCGACTTTCGGTGTCGGAGTGTACGGCGGCGGGCCGACGGTCGGCAATTTCAATACCGCGGCCGAGACGGCCGGATGGTGTCGCGACCTTGGGGCTGAGGCGCTATCGAGAGGGAAAATCGTACGGCGGACGAGACGACCGTGCGTGTATTACTTACGGCCGGTTGTTTTTTTTTTGTTTGCGGATTTCGTAACGCTATTACGAGATCGCCGTACGCGATTAGCGGCTGTTTTTTTTTTTTTTTTTGTTATTCGCTCGTTCCGATCGTTCACGCTGTCGGTTTCAACGAACGCCTCTAACCGTTTCGTCCGGGCGGCGCGCGTAATTGCCGTGGCGTTGTGAGGCGCCGGTTCTTCCGTTTTTGGGGAACCAAACCTCCGGCACGAGTACGGCGAGAAGTCCACCCATCCACCGCCGCAGCGGCCGACGAAAGGAAACGAAAATAAATTCGTAACCGACGGCCCAATGGACAATGTGTGCCGTTTCCCGACCGCCGATCTAGCGGATTAACCAGCCGCGTGGGCGCCGTCGTTCCCGAGTAGTAAAATACTTTGGACCGATCGTTCGAAAATGTATTATTATCGTTTTCGGCCTTTTACGTTCGAATTTTCGGGCGCGCGCTATTTGCTCCGTACGTTATCCCGAACGTTCCTAAATTCGACGCTAATAAAAAAATATCGACGCCCGGTCGGGCGAAATTTCGATTTTTCGTTTACGACGAACTGTTATTTTAGCCCAAACTAAACTACTCTCGTTCGCCAAGTATTCGCGGCGGTATTCAAAATACCTACACGTCGGTATTCGACCGAACGGCCCGATTCTCGTTAAACAGCGTGGCCGCGCGAACCAAGCGTTTTCGTCGGTTTTAACTATTTTTCGACGAACCGTTTGGAGGCTTCGCGTAGTACGCGCGAACGTAGCGCTCGTGGATTCGAAAGCGAACGTTTTTATTTTAATTCTAACCTCGCCGAACAAGCGCGCGTTCAAGACGCGATATGTTTTTACGTCGGTTTTCGCTCCCGTGTACACCGCTCCGACTACCCGACGAAAACTACCGCGCGGACGACTCGAGGCCGCCGCTGTTGGCCGTCTCCAGTAGTTTGTCACGACGATGGCGCGCGTCGGTAACGGAGAGCCGTAAACATCCGTAAATCCGATAAATGGTCGAGGTCGCGATCTACGGGTGTAAATGTTCGCGACACGATCGACACGAGCGATTGCGTAACGGCGGACAGCGTCGAGGAAACGAGATAGGCCATCGACAACGCTCGGGAAATGATCGCGAGACACGCGACGGACGTGTCCGTAAGACTCGTGTGTGTGTGTGGATTCGAAATTCCGGAACGTAACCCGTTTACGTGTCTCGGCTATTTCCACGTGGCGCCTTTAATTCGTGTTTTAGATGATCGGTCCGCGACGTAACGCCTCGTGACGGTCGCCTTTAATTGTTCCGTCCGGACGACATTTTTCGGCAGCCCCCCCCCCCCCGACATCGCCTATCGTGCCGGTAGACTGCCGTTCGGACGACGATTTCGAATATCGCGCGAAACGGATTTCGCCCGTCGCGCTTACCCGGTGGGGGGAGTCGAGGTGAATTGCCGCGGAGACCGTCACTGCCCTTGTGCCCGCCAACACAGGAAGGACCGGGCGTTTTTTTTTTTATTGTTCTTTTAGACCAGAAACGGACTCGGTTCGTCCGCGCCCCCGTACGATCGGTCCATTTCGGCCCGTACGACGGAATATACGATTCGTAATATCCGACCGGTATTGTTTCGGGCCACGTAATAGGATCTATTACGAATATTATACGCGCGCTCGCCGATGATCCCGGTAACTCGTTTTTTTTTTTTTTTGTTTTTTGCGTCGTCGTCATCGTTGTCGTAATTGTACGCCCGTTCGACGAATAATTGCGGCGGTAAACGCGTTTTTTTCGGCGTGTTTTCGCGAAAAAAAAAACACGTTTCTCCGCCAACGTACGCGATATAACCAGCTGTGATACTCGAATGGGAACGAAAAAAAAGGTTTCCCGGATAAATAATCGAAAACGGTTAGCGGCGGCGGGTCGAACGCGCGTGCGTTCTACGACGTCGGTGGCTCTGCCAAAACGATTATCGTTTTATCGGGAACGCTTTGGTCGCGTTGTTATCCGTAGATTATTAGCCGCGCACGAAACATTGTTCGTAACCGGTTAACGCGATCCGACGGGCGACCTTGTTTTTTCTTCGAAAACGTCGAATTTCGTTTTTTTTTTTTTTTTTTTTTTTTTTTTACCGGCGTC
>JAIPRN010000630.1:0-70873 GCA_025469175.1 Geopemphigus sp. TES_GeoC_2020
GAACCCGTCGTTTCCTTCTCTCCTCGTCGCGTTTATTATTTTCGTTTTTTTTTTTTTTTTTATACGTATATAATAATATACGTATATTTCACACCGTCTGGCGTCGCACGAGAACCCATCGCGTCTTCAAAACGACCAGTTCACGTACAACGCGCGTTCGCCTTAGTAGCAGTTGTTCCTTATTATATTAATAAACGCGCGCTCCGCGTCCGGCACGATTAATTACCGTATTTCGTTTCCATCGCGATTGGATTCGTTTACGTATTTCCCGGCCGCGGACGAAATATCGGCACGGCGGTTAACGGATACGACGGAACGGTTTCCCCCTGAAGTTCGTACGTAATAAGAGCGCGCACGGGCCACGGCCATTCGTCCCGCCTTGCACCCTGCGACACGAACTATCTCTCCGGAGGTGTTGGCTAAAAGTTTTCCGTCTACCGTAATACGTACGCCGGAACGGGGGGAGGGGAGGGGGGTGTGACGGGGAACGCGGTCATTGTGTATTGTTTATGTAAAATAAAAACCACGATTCTCGCGGCGTTTCGATATTTCGAATGAATAATAAATGCGACGTTACGCGCGCGCTTGTGTACACTAAAAACGTAACCAAATGCTAGAAAAACTTGAGTATTCGTATATATATATATATAATACGCTCGTAAACGTTCGGTCTCGACGTTATTTACCGTGAATATAAAAAAGAAAAAAACCTCACCCGGTATAGCCGGTAACGAAAAAGAAACCGTATTTTTCTTTTAGATATTCCCCGTAACGTTCGACTATACGAAAATGTACATTTTATACTACGAAGCACTTACATTTGACACATAAATTATGGTCATTTAAACTTATAATGGAATATAACTAGCGCGTTTACATTTTACATCGTGGAAACGGAAAGAAAAAAGCCCGACGGGCTTATAGGCCATAAATTCGAATACTTCGTGTGCTCGCGTAAAAATACGGAGGCAGTTTAAGTAACCGGTGACTGAGTCGTGATCGAATCGGATGTACGAAAACAATAATCGGAAAAAATGATTACTACGCGAACGGTTTTTATTATTATTATTCCGCCGTACCCGGAGGTCGTTTATTATTATTTCGTTCGTGTTGGCGTTTAGCGAATGTCCGTTACGTCAAACGATTTAAATGTGTTTACGTATATGCGTACACAATGTGTATACATATATATATATATATATATATATCGAACAGGGACCGGGGAGGAAGAACGAAAGCAAAAAAAAATAAAAGTACCGGACTGTTACGTAAACGAAAAAACGCCCAAGTTCGCCAACCACCCCGCGCGATTTATATACGTATAAGGGATTAGTTAAACGAAGAAATATCGAACGGGATCCGCCCGGGGTCCCGCGTGCCGATCAAACGTCGGCGGCCCGTAATAAACCGCGCGCCATTTCGTCGATACTCCTTCGACTTTTAAACCGTTACGGCAGTACGTCCCCGCCCCGGCGGAGTTAAGTCCGTCATCAATATTACGGGCTACGCGCAGCAGTAGTATATAATGTAGTCACCGCGGCCGAGCCCGAACTAATCTCCGGAACGTAATATTTCGCCGAACACGCGTCGCCCGAGTAAATCGCATTTTCCCCTCCGCGCCGGCATTACCGTATTCGTCCAATAACGACGCGGCGACCACTTTTCGCGAAATCGTTCCGTCGTCGTCTCCTATATAACGGGACCCCAGCTAATTACGAGGGGACCCGACAGAGGCACGCGGCTATTGTAATTGTCGTGACGCTTAATTAATCGAAACGTACGGCGCGCTTAAAAATGTTAATTACCGACGGCCAACAACCGTTTTTATACCGGAACGGTCCGGCGACAATTATCGAACGGATTCTGCGTCGCCGTTATTTGTACGCGACCTCCCCGGCGTAACGTAACGCAACAGGCGGATCGGCCGAAAATACGCTCACACTGTTCCCGGTCGGCCCGGCATTACGTACAGCGGGCGGGAGTTTATCGCACGAATTACGTAAAACGGATAATTGTTTCTCCGTGATTGCGACCCCCGTTGGAAATTTTTCTATTAAAAACCTGACCGAATAAATCGTTCGTCCCGGTTTCTAGGTACGTAACCGGTAACCTGGTCACCGTCGAAACGGTTCCGAGTCCATTGTAGACGCGCGATTGGGGAAAATAAACGTACCTAACAAGTCCCACCCGAACACGGCCGCGATTGTTAGCCGCGCGTTATGATACGTGGCGTCCCAACAGGTAAAATCGTATTCGTCCGTCGTTCGGTTACTGTTTCTCGTTGGAGAAAATCGAACGTCGTATTACGCGGTCGTCGAACGATTTCAAAAACGAAACAAACGACGACGTCGAAACATTCGGAGTTTCGCTTCGAGTCCGATGTGTCGCGTCCCGGGACGCGCGAGAATTTTCTCCTTTAACCGACTATTTAGGTGAAGTAGTCACGCGATTGTATCGACGTAGGCGTGTGTATTATACGCGAATTACCGTTATATTGCCTCCCCGAGCTGCCCGCGGACAAAAGACGAATTTATCGACATATTCGTTATATCGTGGCGGGAGAAGGAGCGCGGACGTTCGCGTTGCGCGTGTCCGAGGAAACCAGGGAATAACTATCCCATTATAACCCACACCAAAGGACTCACCTCGGAGATGACCGCTGGGGGATCTCCCGACTAAGAGTCCTATCTGGTCATGGATTTGAAGGTATACGCACATAGACGAAGTGTTTACATAGACAAGGAATTGATGTAAAGTACACGGAATAAAAAAATATAGCCTAGACAAGGGGGGGAAAAGGTACTTTGAAAATAGGTTGTTCCGCGGAACACATAATTTAAAACGGAGCGTAGATATGGTCGATAAGGTTTCGAAAGATGGTTTTTATGACTATATTGGACGGATTATATGGAGAGCCTTAGGGCAATGCGCTCGTTTTGGACATTCACGGCATATGGATTGTATGGGTTTATCCCAGTTTTTAGAATTTGAAATCGAGGCTCACCGATAGCCGGCGTGGCGGCCAAAATACCGAGATGCTAGCTAATATTAGCGACCCGGGTTGACCCACCGATGTCAACCGTGTGTACACCTAGTCGGTGCCACGGGAGTGGAGAACCCTGCGGAGCGCCGGGTTGGCAGGAGCCAGACAAGTACAACCCGGCGGACCGTATCCCACTTTTGGTTGAGGCGTCTACTTCGGCCGCAACGCGGTGGTTGTGGGACAGGCGCGAGATGGTAGAGCACCTCAACCACCACACCCGGCCGGGGAACCGGATGCCGAACGATATCGGTCGTCCCGTTTCCATAATAGGGTACGGATTACTGTAACTTTTTTATGACTATTTTACGGTGCCGGTGGTCCATCCGACGACCCATGGCGGTCACATGGCTTGCCCCCCTCAAAACCTTGGGAATACCTATTTTGAATCGCGAGTCGTCGGTTGTTAAGGGAACACGTACTCGGTTCGGTTTTAATAATCGAAATATTCGTATTGTAACGGCTCCGGGAACAAAAGTCGACCTTCGAGAACTTAAAGCGAACGCCGGTCGTTGGCGACGCGGGCCGGTGGCGTACACGTACGCGTATACGTCGCCGTGCGTTTAATTAGCGCGATATTTTATACACGCGCGGAATGTATCGGCTTTGTAATCTGTTCGGCACATTCACGCGATTCGTCGCTGTGTACACACAAGAGCAGCGCGTCGGTGCGTGCGTTGTCCCGGAAATCGTTTGCTGAACCGAGATCCGTATCTTTTAATGAATCCCGATTAACGGCTTTTTAAGCGTATTACTTAACCATACCTAACGCTTTTAGCGTATCGGTCGGTTGTTTTTCTTCTTTCGATTCTCGTTTTAATTATAAACGACCCCGCGCTAATAATCAGCGGGGCGACTTTTCGCCTATACATTCGTATTTATTTATCGTCGTCGTACGTAAACGTCACCAAACGGCGGTGAATCTCGAGGACATTTCGAACGAATTCGGTAACTACCACCATCCACGGTCGACGCAAGAACGTCGCGCAAACGGATTTCGGAAAAAAACGTATTAACGTTTCCAACTAGATTTGAAACCGGGATGTTTTTACACGAAAAACAATCGCTTCGGATTGCTTCGTCGATCAAATACGATACGATTAGTACGCGGTTGAGTCAATCCCACTAGCCGTATTAGTGTCCAGAATACGATCGTTTCAAAACGAATAACACGCTGTCTCGGTTATGTCGTTTGAAAATTCGTTCGTACGTACTCGGCATTTCAGTTTTCGCATTTACCCGAGTGGTGCGAACAATATGGAACGTTTATTTAAACGGTCGTTTCTGTCGGTAGATTATCGTACCGCGCGACAAGTCCGGTTCGATTTTCGGATGGGTTTACACATTGTTGGGTGTGCACCCGTCCGAATACCCGAGTGTCGTCACGCGTGTGTGTGTATGTTATACACAGCGGTCGCGTAAAGCCGTCGTGAGCCACGTTTACGCGGAAGTGTGGCGGCGGATTTTCAAACGAGACGTCGAAAACCGGCGGAACGATGGCGCGGCCGGTGTATCGCCGAAATAATGGACGACAATCGTACCGATACGGTGTCGCGGAGAGGAGCTCGAACGGTTGACCTGGACCGTGGGAGTGTGACCGCGATCGATGCCGAAAACGAGAATAATAATAATAATAATGGTTACACGACGCGTTGTACACGAAGAGGTGTCCGACACGGTCGCAACGCGTGTATAATATACGCCAGGTACAAACGCGACGGCGGCGGCGGCAACGGCCCGAGGATCACCCGCGTGGTGGTCGGAAGAGGAACAAAAAAATAAAAAAAAAAAAAAACGAAATAGAAAAGAATAATACGACCATTGTGTGCGCCTACATAAACGCGATTCTATATGACACGGTCGATTATATTGCCCAGTGGACACGGGTATGTGTTTCACGGACGTCGTTTCCTGGCCACATCACGTTCGTGTATATAGATATTTATTTCGTCCGTGATCTGTTTAATTCCGTCTCTCTCCTCCCGCGGTAAACGCACACGCGCGCACGCTCGCGTACAATACACACGTATACGGTCGCCCACCCGTCCCGGGGAAACGCCGAACGGTTCGCGCGCGCCCATTGTAAAAACGGCGGAAATTTTCTAATTCGATAATCGTCTCACGTCCGACCACGGTGTCCGAGCGTGGTGACGGTGGGGAGGCCGCTTGTGAAACCGACTACGAAGGCGAGACGACTGGTCGTGGACGCGCGACTATCGTCGTAACGACGACGGCAATAATATTATTACCGCCGTCGTAGAACACGTCGCCGCGGTCCGTTCTCACGAGCGGAGCCGATCGGGACGGAGAAAAACGTTGATGGAATAAAGGGAAACAATAACGCCGCGGCGATAAGCGATTATTAATTGCGTAGGATTTCCGACGGTCCGCGGTTTTCCGGACGTCGTTCCCTTACGACTGTCGTCGTCGTCGTCCGGTCGACACACGAGCCGCCGACAAACACGGTACACCACGAAATTCGAACGGACACCGCGCCCGCGTCGACGAACTTTACGAACGCGTATTTCATTAACGGTCGACCGTTCGTCGTCGTCGTAATTCTCTCATCGGAATCGCTTACAAACAACGGGCCCGCGTTTACAATCCGTTCTTATAATAATACGGTACTTTTTCGTTTAACCCGTTTCGCGACACCTTTTTGTCGCGTACGAGGACACCGTTGAAAGGTTTTTTTGTACGCGCCTCGTACGGCGGAAAAACTATAGAAACGCGCAAGGCGGCCGCTGTACGACTTGCGCGCTACGCGACGTGAAAAATATACGAATTACCGGCGGGGCTGCCTGTTAACACTTTCGTAAACAACAACGGGTTTTTCGATTTAATAGACACACGCGCGGGCGCGTATAACTACGTATAAACGCGTTGTACGTTATATATTGTCAAGGACGAACGTTAATTTTAAACTATCGTCCGTCCGTAATTATACGGATAATGTATTTATAATAGATGACCGAAATCGATAATTTTTTAATCAAATATTATCTCGTCGTCCGTTGTTATTATTATTATTATTATTAGTATGTACGAAAAAACCACCGGTAATCGTTTTAATTGTCGCTCGTATGTGTCCACGCGCGTATTTATATCACCAACAATTTGTTTAAAATAAAAGTAAAGAGACTCGTTAAAATCGTCTTCACTTTTTTTTTATAGAGATTTAGAAACACGCGCCGGGACAGGCGGATGACTATATAACTATATACGCGCGCAAGTCGTGTACGAAAGTATTAAACAATTTTCGTTTTCTCGGAGCGCGTAAGCAAATACGATCGTTTACGAATTCGCGTAAACGCTGGGGCGTGCGAAACTATATAGTTGTTTCGTTTCACACGCGCGCGTGTATGTATAAGTATTTGGGTAGGGGGTATCCATTACTATCGCGTTACCTATACGCGCTTCGCAGAAATCGCCACGTTACGATCATGGTTTTTTACGAAATTCGCCGCAAACGAAAATGATCGATCAAAACAACTTGTGCCGGACGTCCGGCGCCAGAACACGTCGCGCCTGTAACTCTACACGCCGCCGGGATTATTCTCGTTCGATATTATACTCGTCGGTACCGAGCGTGTACGCGACACCGTATCCGCCTTATTAACAGAAAGAATAATTAAACCCGTAAATATTCGGACGGACTCAACGTGTTTGAACTCTGTGTGTATGTATAAGTGTGTGCACACACACACAAGCACAATATCTCCGATATTACGCGTAAATCGTGCGTACTTATTATCATAATATACGAATATATACCGTATCGAGAATCGTCTATAAACGTTGAACTACACAATATCGTTTCGATCTAATCTCCTTTCGTAAAATTGAATTTATCGCTATTTAAAGCGCAGGCTACGTGCTGCGTATTAAAAAAAAACGACGACGACGACGAAAAAACAGAAAATTATTCATTATTAAACGATTTTTATAGCGCGAGCGCGCGCACTTTTTTGTGTTCGGGCCGTATTACCATTTATTTTTATTGCGTCCTATCTCGTAAAATTAAATACACCTACCTACTCGAAATACCGCCGAATAATAAAATGCAAATTCCCGATAATTTAACTTCTACACAATTTAAATATTCGGTTTGTCTAAATAAATAGTCCATAGCTCCCAGCTATATACGTTATACATAATACAGTTAATTAATACGTCGTCGTCGTCACCGCCGCCGCCGTTGGATAAAAAAAAAAAAACAGTCAATCGGCGGCGGCGCAGCGCAAGCCGTAGTAAATTATCGGTGTCATTGACGGAGGACGAAACCAGTTTTCGTAATTTGACTGGTGGGTTACAACGGCCGGAGGAGATAATCGGAGAGGATATTTTTAAAATAAGCCGGGAGAACCGAATTTAAACGAAATTAAACACGAGTCGCCGCGATTGCGTGCCCGCGAGTTTGTTGGCGATGATCGCGTGAAAACGTTGATCGTATTAATATCGATTTACTATTGAACCGAAGTTTTACGCGTACGTACGTATAAAACACGTCGGTCGTATTTTTAAAAGCCTGGTCGTCAGACAGTATGGTCGAACCGAACAGTTTACGACTCGCGATATAAATGACCAATTGTAAACGGTTATTCGAAACCGCGTTTGTGCCCAAATACCGACGGCCCGCAAAGAGAACGAACGGACGTTCCGCCTATGTACGTCGCCGCGGTGTTTTTTTTTTCCTATTCACGTCCGCGGCGTTTGGACACGACCAATAGACGGGGGCACGCCGCGAATGTCGCCCGACGGCGGATGAAAGGGTGGTGAGGCAGTTTTCAAACGCGTCCGTCGAAAACGTCGGGGTGTCGGGATGGAAGGTCAACCGACTCGAAGATCAAAGATCGGACTAGCCGGGCCGCTGAAATGTTCGCCGTACGCACGGTTAGGTCGGCGACTCGTCGTGTCCATTTTTGACATTATTGACCTCCGCGATTCCGTTCTAATATCCGTTCCGTCTGGTCACCGTCTTTTCCATAAGTGTATCAACCCGTTTTACACACAAGAAGTCGCCTATAACGGTGAAAAAATATTATATAGATACATCCCCGCGTACATATATCGTATACACGAGCAATTAGTAGATACTCCCGAAAAGAAACAACAAAAAATACAACTCGGGCACGATTTTGTGTGTGCGTACGTGTACTTGACCGTCGTCGTGCTCGCCGCAATTACCGCGCGGTAGAGACCGCGAGGTTTATTTTTTATTCATTCTCTTTATTTTAAGGATCTCATTTCAGACGAGTAACGATAATAACAGGTCAGTGACGGGATAATATCTTCCGTATATATATACACACGACGACGACGACGACGACGACGGTATGTGTATGTGTATTTGTGTATGCGTGTGTGTACACATACCTTGTTAGCGCACCGCCCACAGCCGGTCAGGATTTTTAGGCCACACGTCGCCGCCGTCTTGTTACGTTTACATATATACGTATAATGATTCCCCTACCCAGGCTAAGCCTCGTCGCGTACTTAAATTGGTTAGGGTTTTTCGTCGTTTTTTCTTTCTTAAATTATAATTTCCTCCACCCCCCCCCGCCGCCGCCGCCGCCGCCGTGGCCATTTACGCGTCGGACGGGCGCGGCGAAGGACACGTTCCGAATTCAATAACCGATTACTCTACGTCGAACTCACGTAGTAGCGCACTAGACGTACAAAGCGTACGGGCGGGCGGGTGACGAACGCCGCGTCGCCGTGCAAGACCCGTACACCGTTTCCCCGATATTTGTACACGAATCATTCGTAATCCGTACGGGTCGTTGTTACCACAATTGTCGTCTGCGTCCGTACGGCGTAAACGACCCGTCCGTTTTGCCGTTCCGCGCACGCCTCGTCGTCTTACAAACGACACGTTCGAGCGTGTTTTACGCCTCTGCCCGAAACGGATTCGTACCAATAATACACGGCGTTGTTCGCGCCCGGTAATCGAACGGGTTTGTAGGTACGATTCCGTTTTGGTTACCGAAAAACGAACAAAACCACCGGGAGGGCCGAGGTCGTGTTGTTTCTGACGATACTGACGATTCGTCATCGTCGTCGTTCGCGTAAAATTGGACCGATCAACTTTCGTTTCCGAAACAACCTACTCCCCCCCCATTGCCGCCGCTCACAAATTCGGAACGTGCCGACAACCGGACGACGGTTATCCCACGGTCGCCGTTCTGTCGCTTACTGTCCGTGGCCGCCGCGGATGTTCGAACGACACGAAACGGTCGGGTCGGCGGTCCCGAAAATTCCGATCGTAAACGGTCGGTTCGTGAACAACAAACGCCTCCCCCCCCCGAGATCTCTCAACCGCGGCTCGTTATTAAGTCATTAATACGTATCCCCGTCCGTGTCTGTACGTACGCGCGCCGTCTCATTACGGTGGCCGGCGCGGCGGTTATTATAATAACGCGATCGGAAAGCCCGCCGAGAAGCGACGGCGGCGAAATTGCCGATAAACGACGACGAACCGAGGAATAACGGTCGCTGCTGACTCGGGGGCATTCGGGAACCGTACGATTTTCGCGGGCGCGATCGCCTAAAATGTGTCCGAAACAGCCGAGCGTACGGCGCGTATACACCGCGCCCGCGTGATGGTAAAACGAAGAATATTTTTCGGAGATTGTACACGACCATCGTTGGACGTACGTTGTGCCGGTACGATAATCGAACGGGGTCGCTGCGGGTTCGGGAGAGAGAAAAAAATCGTCTAAACGCGGACACGCGTTAAGTTCAAGGTAACGACGAGTCAATTTTCGATCAGTAACGCGGGTGGTCATGTACTATCCATCGCGGACGTAACTCGTTATTTAAAATAATTAAACTAACGACTAATTCGAATAATATATACCGCAGTCTCGACCCTAACATTATCCGCTAGTTAAAAAACACCCAGATTTCGTATATATATATATATATATATTTACGTGGCTTCGTAACATATTTTCACGGAGTTCCCGCCGCGTACTACCTACAACGACGAAGCGCTCGTTGCCCGCGTGCATTCTCGTCGTCCCTTACGGGTCCGACGACGTCTCTGACCCATCGTCCGGCAATGGAGAAAACGCGTTTATTGTACGAGACGAAAATCGTGTTTATCGACGTGTACACGTTTACGGACGATATTGACGACAGGTACGTTTCGAACGCGTGATAATATCGTAAAGACGGGTTGGTGTAAGGACAAGGGACGAAAGGAGACGTTTTTATTAGTTTCGACATTAGCGTTCGGCGTATCTAATTTCGCGCGGGTCGCTGAACGTGTATATTTTTGCTTTACCAACGAAAACGATTCGTTCCGACGAAACCCGAACAATTATCCGCCGTACGTTACAAACGTCTCTCCGTGTGGAATACGCAAAACGGTATATACATACGTACATATAAATCGACATTAGACGGGTACGTACGTTAATTGCGGCGAAATGTAGTTATTAGTTTGAGAAGTGTCGCCTATATAACGAGTAGCGATCATCCGGATTTTACGCGCGACGAACGTGATACGAATAATAGCGAAAAAAGAAAGATCCCCGAGGGGACGATCGGCATTGTCGTCGTTCTTTAAAACACTCCTTTGTTCAGATTACGCAACGATCGCCGTAGGTAACCTATTCGGAGTTCTTCGCGTATATATATATATATATATATGTATACGTGATAAACAAAATACGATAATTAAAGTTAAATAACGTTTTTCGGTGGCCGTCGCGACGGATTTCGCGGGTACGTCGTTTTTATTATCGCGTACGTTGCCCCGTTTTTTTTTTTATATTCGTTATTATTATTTCAGAAATGTACGGCGCCGTAAAATCCAATGGACTGTATAAGTTCGAACGGCGCCGAGATTCTTACGTGCATGCCGCCGAGGGTAAAAAATGCGCGCGAAACATCGGCGGCCGACGTGGAAAAGTGTTCGAAACGGTGGGGCGGATGGTTTCGTTCCTTAAACCGTGCGAGACATTATGTGAACACGAAAATTATTGGTTTGGCCGCTATCCAGACGACGATCCGTAGTGCGTTACCAAACTTTATTCTCTCTCTCTTTTTCTCTGTCCACCTACAAAAGTTAAACGAAACGCTAAAAATTTACGACCGTTTATAAACGGTGATTTTTTTTTCTGTCCCTTTTTTTGGTACTACAAACGAACTTGTATCGATAATACATTCGTGCGGCTTTGTATATTATAGACACTCGAGAAAACAATCGGATTAAGGACTGTCAACTACGAACGGGCGGAAAAAATAAAAATCTAGTTCGGATAATGTTCGTTTCAACGAAATTATCCGTAATTTAGATACCTTCATACAGAGTGATTTTAATATTAATTATATAAATATAATTAATATTTATTATTATAAATATAAATTATTTAAACGTAAATAAATATATAATATTACATATTACATATTTAATTCTAATATTAGTATCGTATTTGAATATATAGAGTTAATTATAAAATGAATTTCGAACGAAACGCGGTTTAAAAACTCTGCGATTACGCTACGCGAAAAATTGTATTCGGCATTTTTCTAAGGCCTGTACAACGAACGCGCGTACTTGGGTCGTTTTCGGTATTTTAAATCTTAGTTACCGTTACGATAATGTAACCCGAAACCAGCTGGTACCTCTGAACCCGGAACTAAAACATTTTCGCGAAATATTTCCGGTGACACGGTCGACGGCGGTTGTCGCCAAAATTGAAACGGTATCGTGTGCCAAACTCGAGACGGTCGGTTCGGGACTGTACCACTTACTTTCTACCGACTTTGTATACGAAAAAACGACGAGGCTCGGATAATTCTATAAATACGGGATTTTTGTTTTTGTTTTCGAATTTACGGCGAATACTTACGCGTTCGTGTACGCGCGTACTCGTCTATTAAGCACCGGCCTCGTCGGTAGACGGCTAAAATTGGCGATAATTTAGTAGTATACGCCATGTCGAGCGTGTATGTTATACGCGCGTAGTCGCGAAATTGCCGTGGAAACAATACGCGTTAGACGTTTAATAATTATTATTTTCTTAACTCGTTCTCGTATTCGCAATCGGCTAAATAATATCGTTATATACCCCCAAGGCGAAAAATGCGTTGTTGGCCAATACAAATATGTAAATAGGAAATATAAATCAAACGCGCGTCCGTAGAACTTTTACTAATACTCCAAACGTACGTAATACGTTATTATTTATTTAATATTTTTGTCGGTAATGATACGTTTACGTAATACATCATTCTTGACGTTTAATATTAGTTTAACAAATTGAAGTAGGTAAGTATCGGATACGTATTTTCCGTGGCCGTTAATTTCGTTTTTGAATTTTAATTCGACGAGGTCCTGTCGGGACCATTCTGCGGACGGTTTCGTTGTAAATAAACGAAAACCGAATAAATAGTAACGGCGGCGTAAATCGAACGGCGGCATCGACGCCGGCCGTATTCATTTTCGATACATATTTAAACGGTCGCGACGATGATTCATATTCATTCTATAGAACAGAGTAATAGAATACATAATAGAAAGCGTATTTCCGGACATGCGCGACAATTGTAGTAACCGTCGACGGTTAACGAACGATTTTGGCCGCTAAAAAATGTCCGCGTTGACGAAATGTAACGTTACAAGAAACATCGCCCGGCGTATTCGTTCCGTTTGAATCGATCGATACGGTGACAAATGAAAATGAAATCGTGAATCACAATTATCAAATTCGTTCGATTTACCCGGATTGCCGTCGCGTGACTTACGTTCGAAAATTGCCTATTATGTTCGCTTCGAAACGTAAACGCGCCGCGACTTCGCGACGGAACGAGATTAGTGTTTTAAAAAAGTACGGGTAATGTCGGCGAAGCGACCAATATTAAACGGAAAGTTCGGCGGTGACGAACGATTTATTGCCGCGCCGATACGCACCGATTCAGGTCGAACGTTTACGATTCCCAATACGTTTGGCGTTTGCGATGGCTAAGTCGCAAGGACGGACCATGATCGTACGCGGATTGAGTCTTAAACATCCGTGTTTTTCCTCACGGACAAGCGAGCTCGCGTGTTGGAAAACGGTCAAACATTTTTATTTACGCGCCCGATAAACTATCGAGCCGTAAGACGAATAAAAAAATAAAAAAAAACCGTTTCGTCGACGTATTTCGTATTGAAATAAAAAGTTTATAATATCAAATAAATACAAATAAAGCAAACTTAATTCGTATATATATTTATTTTTTTTGTCGTATCGAATAGTTCGAACAGCGTTAACCGAATTTATTTAGCTCCGTTCTAATTCGAAAAATAAACGAAAATTCAAATATCTAAGACGCCACTTTGGAAATACTTGGCGTTATTTAATTTATATAATTCGGGTTATTCGTAGATAATCGCGTATCTCGACCTTCGTAGAATAATTAATACACGCGACCGTTCTCGTATCTCGGGATTAATAACCTTTAATCTGTTTTCACGTCGATATCAGTATCGTGTACACACACACACACATACATAAGTACAACGACGCATATTGTCCTGGGTTAGCTTCAAACTACGTTCGAAAACAACGAACGCCGACGATCGGACGGTTTAATCCATCCGCGGATCGGTTTCCCTTTAGGCGGGCGCCAGCGAACGGCCCTCCCGTGTCGCGTTTGTTTTCTGGCGGATCCGCCGCGGCAAAATGTCGTTCGCGGTGGCCGAAAGCAAACGGCTTCGCGTATTCCTCCGTCGTCTACGTCGCCCTTCCCCCCCCACCACCCGTCGAACGCCACGAGCGTTTTTTCGCCCGAACAAGACGACGTCGTGCCGGACGCTCCGTACAGATTTAACGGGAAATCCGTCGTTCCCCATCCACCGGCGATTGAGTGTACACGACAATTTGACTAATTACGCGCGGCTAACAAAGCCCGCAAACGCAACCGATCACATAATTCATACAGATTGCGCGTAGAACGTCCTTGTAAATTACCGCGTACGAACCGCCAGCATCGATAACGGATAATCACCGTTCGGGCAATTATCGTTTTCCAAAAAAAAAAACGATTCCCAGTCGCCGTGACTTCTTCATTATTGAAAACCTACGCGTCGCGCGCGAATACACCGTGACCCTCCGGCGTTTTTCTTCAAACGGACGCGTCGTTTTCGAAACGCCGTTTTACCCGTTTCTCGATTTTACGCGCCGTTCGAGAAAAATGACTACCAAAACTGTCGACGTACACCGAAACGTTCGGGGACGGACGGACCGATTCCGCCGTACGCTCCCTCCGTGCGCGGGGCGCATTTTTTAAGTTACTGAAATATCACCGACGCATTATTACGTTTCTGGAGAGCGAAGTTTTCGGTTGTTTTTTTTTTTTGTAAATTGTTCACGGTTTTCGATATTTGTTTTCGCGTTCCGGTAGACAAATCGTAGTTCATTTTTTTCCTTTCGAAAGAAAATATTTTCTCCGAAATTAAAAACGAACGTCTTTTTTCCAAAAAAAAAAAAAAAACCAACAGTAGTTTATCTTTCGTATATATATTTACCTATTTCGCGAATTGTTAAATAATAATATAAATAAAACGAATAAACACGTTTTAGGGATTTAATATTGACAAGGATTACTAATTATGTGTACTTACGTTTTTAAACATTTCGCTTATCTTTTCCCAAAACCGATAAACTAATTACGCGCTTTTCGTTTACGTTCCGTCGTTTTTCGAGAGAATATTCGTTTCCATATATAATACAATTTTTATAGGTCGTTTCGTAAAAAATAAAAGAACAATATTTAGGTACTACTTACGTAATATGTATTCGTATATATTACGAACCCGTAAGTATATTTTTTACGCATACGTGTCTGGAACGTTGTTCGATTATTTTCGAGATTTCCGCGAAATGTTTGTTTTGTCATTCCGATAACTGTTCAAGTATTCTTCGACCTCGTATATTTTATAACTGATTAGAAAATGTTATTGTCGTGCCACAGTAAGGACGTCGGATTCGTTTATACCGCGTTCTGTATTTCCGTCTATACCGAGCGAAACAAAAAAAAAAACGTAATAAAATATCGCTCTTTTACGATATACAGTTTGTTTTTTCGTTTATGTATTTCTACGCACGACGCAATACCAATCCGCCGGGTACGTTTTTCGACAACCGAAAGACACGGAATATTTATTATATATATATATATATATATAATACGACCGTAAAAAACGCGTCGCGTTCCCGAATTGTTTTTACGGCATAAAAAATAATAACGACGTAATAAGAACGGAATGAGAATAAAACTTCGCGGCGCTTAATTGATTCGATTCCGAATCGATAACAACAACGGGGGTACGTTATGCGTTTAACGGCCGTAAGTTCACGAAGGGCGGCGATGTTCGCGCGAAATTCCTAATTGAAAAACGGAACCCGGTGCCGCTATTGGCCGGCCGTCGACCGTTTTATGGAAACTTAACGAACGTCCGTTTCGTCTTGTTTTCGGCCTCGACTCGCCCGTTACTTACGGTTTTCGCTCGTTCGGCGAATTACATAAACGCCGGACGGGCGCGCGGCCCCACGACGTTTTCGGTCGGCGACGCGCGAAAAATATTTCGACATAGCGCGCCACCGACCGAACATCGTAGGTCGGCAACGTCAACGTGGCTTCAGCTCAACACGCCGGGGAAGCAAGTCTATACGTACGGTCCTCCCCTCCCCCGTACACCGGTCGGTCGCGGCGTTAATAACGACTCGGACGAAGTGGAACGCTCCGATGACGGGCACCGGTCCGGAACGTCGAGAAACACGCGAATGATAGCGAATAATAATCGACGATTTTTGGGAATGGCGAACACGTCGTTCGGCGAATAAACGTACTCGTCGTCCTCGTCCGGCGACGCCCCTCCACTCCCCTTCAACCACCCACCTGTTCAATATCCGCGGTCGTGGTCCGTTTTACGTCGCCCGTGACCTCATCTGCCGTACACGCGAGAGTCCTAAACGGGCCCGACACGCTGTGTCGATCCGACAACAGTAATAACAATAAACGACGGTTCGTCGTTTATTGTTATTTTCCGCCCGGGGACGGGTGAACGATTTTTCATTTTACGCGTTCGTAGCACCGCGACGACGGGAAAAATATCGCGTTTTCCGAATGGTAATTTGTACGACACGCCGACGGTACGTGCGACGACGGGAGAGTAAAAGACAAATTGATGGGCGAAAATGGAAACGTCGACGACAACGTATTACACGACGTACACGTAGGAGGCAGGTACGTTACGTGTAGTCCACAAAAAAAATCTTTGACGGCGGCGGCTGCAAAATTGAAAAACAACGGTGACACACTCCGTTTCGTTCGTTTACGCTCTGAACGCCGAGTTTCGACGCCGGAACACGTACGCGGTGTCCCCCCCTCCCACAACATTAGGTTCTACTCTCGAAAATACGTTTCGGTTTTTTTGGTCGTGTTCTAACCTCGCCCCACTGTGGCCGCCAAACACACTACCCTTCTCCCCACCGGGAGGGTAGCCGCGACGGTATCGATCGAGCAGATTCAACGGCGTCGGGAAAAACTGGTTGTTACCAACCACACGATCAACCGTCACGTTCGTCGTTTCAACCGCGGATGCGACGCGTCGTAGTTACAACGTATATTTCCCGCCGTTCCGGGAAGTTTCGTTGTTTCGTGGCTTTTAAAACCGTTCGCTCGCCACCCGCCCGAAACCAATACATATACGTTTATATATATGTATATTTTTTTTTTGCTAAAACCATTGCGCGTGTTAAAAACACTTTCCGTTTCCGATCGGAACACCGCGCTGTTTCACTCAATGTCCAACGTGCCCGTCCGAAGAAGTCACGTAAATCTAATTATCCGAATATTCGGGAAACTTAATATCACGTCAAACCGTTCAATCGTTTCGTCGGTAACGTATTTACGTTATTATCTAATTTACGAACCTCGTAAATCTCAATGACGTACGAGAATTTCGTTACGTGCTATTCAATATACTTAAATTTCGATTTGCTGCGTCACGTTTAAAGACGTTCAATTTAATTTCAACGAATCGACATTTTTTCAATAACTAACGTAATACATGGCCATTCAACGTGGTACGCGGGAACTTGGTTTTTTTCGTAAATATATATATATATATATATTATATACGACGTGTTAATCGTATATTCCTTAAATTTCCGTAAAAAAAAACGCGCGTAGTTTGAAAAACCGCGATTGGTCCATTTGCATTACTGGATCCGCCGTATCATGACGCGCAACTTTTTTAAAACATTTTCGCTCTAAATCCGTATATACGTATATTAAGATACGCTGTTTTTTCGTTAGACAGTATTTAATATGGATTCGCGGGCGAAAAAAGCGCCATTTTCGACTATTGTAACGGCGCGATTGTACAGTGGTCGAAATGAATATGCGGTTGTCGGCCAACGGTCGGTTAGGTCCGGCGAAACGTTCGTAATCCGTTCGATTGTTTTTCGTACGTTTTCGTCCAGTTCGTTGCGAACTTCACTCAAACGGTACGCGAAAACCGTCGAAACCTGTCGAAACCCGTAGATGGCGCCGAAAAGGTTGAGAACCCGCTGGTGTACGACGGTCGTTAAGCGAGACCGCCGCGGCAACTTACCACGTACATATAATGTTCGCGGGGGCGACCGTATTATTTGTTCGGTTCGACAACACACGACTTGATAACAATTTCGTATAAATACGACGTACCTTTTAAGGTAGACTATGTTTGCGTTTCCATAAATAATACGACGTATTTTTCTCTCGTATTTATACAGGGCGTAATACGATTATTATTATTATTATTATTATATTTATACACAGGTACGAGTTTCCAACCCTTGGCGGAGACTCCACGCCCGCCACCTGCGAGGGTCAACCCCGCCGGGCGCTTCGGTACCGTTGCTCTTCGCGTGCGTGGACTTCTTCGCGCGATCCTTCGCGCACACACACACACACGAACGATATTTACTTAAACGTATATCCGCGAGTATATATACCTAACCTAACTTAACCTCGTACGTATTGGAAAATTGGCGACCCGCGGAAAACCTATTCGTACACGACGGCGGCGAACAAATATTGGCTACGGGAGGGGCGCGAGAACTCACGACCGTTCGTTTCGATTGCCCTCCGTCGTTCGACGACTAGTGTTTACGACTAGCCGTTTGTGGTCGACATATTGCCCAACCGTTCGTCGAATACGTTCCGAGAAACCGTACGGCGCGTCCGAATAAACGACGTATCGTTACCGCGTATTATTATTATTATTATTATTATTTAAGAAAACGTTGTCGCGGTTTTGCGGGATTTCCGCAGGAAACAAAGAATAACGAACGTCCGATTTGTCCTACTCGGTACACAGTAACGTAAATCCCGAACGTCGCCGTTTTGTTCGTTTTGGCAACGGTACGGCGTCGTTTTCGCTTCGCTAAACAAAAATACCGGGAAAACGAAAATATTCGCCGTCCGTTTGAAATTGCGCCGAACATAAGCGTCCGCGAACTACGAGACCGGAGTTGTTTTAATAATTATTAAGTGTTGAACGCGCCCGCAAACACTACGTCGTCGATCGTATTTTATCTTATACACGTATACGTATACATATATGTAAAGACGTCGTACGTGTCTGTATGTCGCGTTGGCAGTTTGGCAGCGCATTGTCGTCGGCCGTCGTCACACCGACCGGGCGCGGGGCGAATTTAAAGTAAAACCGTACCGCGACGGAACTGGCAACGGAACAAAAACGAAACGAAAAACGAACTCGAAGTAATCAAAAGGAAAAAAAAAACGACGATACACCCTAGTAGTCCCCAATTATCGGATACGCGGACGACGTGGTCGCTCACTCCGTACATTAACTACGCCGAGCGAATGCACGCGTCGTCGCCGTGTTGGCCATTTGGCTACGGACGAAACGAAACCGTCGACCTAACCCGCGCAGACGGTGCTTGGAGGATATCGATCGTGGGAACGACGCGCGTGGAGGGTACCGCCCGAGAATAACCGTTGATAGGGCAGCCGACGATTATTCGAATTATCCCATAATTTTACCCGCTCTGTTCATTCGTATCGTAATCGATGTGTGGACGGTCAACTGACCCGTATCGCGTAATAGTTTTCGAATTTTTCGTATGGATTCGCCTAAAGCGAACAATGTTTCCTCGGGGGAAATCGAAGGAAACGAGGCAACTAATAGAGTGCTCGGAACACGGAGTATAGGCGTCGATGCGCGCGAACGTTTTGAAGTTCCTCCTAAGAGGACCCCGTTCAGATGAACGACCCCGTATCGATCTGTCGTCGTTTCGTTCGTTACGCAAACTCGAATTCGAGATTGTCGGGGCGCCGCGCGATAGATCCGCGCGCACGCGCCTCCCTCCGCGATCTCGCGCAGGTCAACGACTGTGTTATTACATAAATCGCGGTTATCGTTTTTTCAAATCGTTATTTTTTTTTTTTTCATCTTCGTCGTTATTACCAATTACGGTGGCATTTTCGTACGTATATATAAAAACGATACGTGAGAATCGAAGAATTCCCTGGGCCGGAGTTCCGCGGTTCGACTTTGTTATTGAATAACAACCGTCCCGGAGGACAATTAGAACGATTAAGACGTAATCCAAAGTGCCGGAGCGTGCGGTATTGCGGCGATATTACTACGGACGAGAATCCGTGAGAATTGACTTCGGCGAAACCGAGCGTTAACGATTATTGTTTCCCCCGTATCGTTGAATCGTCCGTCACGCCTGTTACGAATTCGGAAAATCCTAGAATTCGCGACGATATCGTTCCGGCCGATAGCCCATCGGGTGTACATTGCACTCGGTAACTATCCGTCTAAATATATTTATATTGGTTTTCTTCGTTTTTCGTTGAAATAAATCGCGACTATCCAAAAGGGAAAAACGAAAATAAATTAAAAGTAAAACGAAAAGAATCAATAAAGATAAAATTATTATCCCCGCGCGATAGTCGAAAATAACTATTTTCGAATTAAACGATTTTTGTTTATGATAATAATACGCGTCGTATAATTCCATCTTTGGACGTCGACGAACGTCCGTGAACGATTTCGTTTTACAATTTTACAATATATCGACCGTAATAATATTTATTCCCGTGACGTCTATATCATAGTCCTATAAATAGGTACGTGGACGTGAAATAATAAAATAATGCCTTAGGAAATTTATAAGGGAATATTATTTTATATATATAGCCGAATGGAGGACGTCGTCCGAAATAAACGTTTCAATAATATTTCGACGGCTTTTAGGGGTCTGAAAATCACAAAAAAGCGTTTACCGTATTTTTCATCCGTCGTGTACGGACCCGAAATCAATTTCGAACAACAATTTGCTATTTATTGACTAATAAATTCAACCGGAACGGCATATTAATCGGTTCATTAAAACGCCTTGTCGTCCGCCGATATATTACGGTAGGGGAAAAAATACCGTTATTATTATTACTATTTGTTTTTTAAGTTTATTATTACTTTTTTTTTTTCGTTATCGAAAATGCGTACGCCGTTATAACGCAATACGGACTGTCATTAAGGCGGCGAATAATACGGAGGGCCCAAAAAAATGACACGAAAAAAGAAAAAAGTCATTACCTTAATGACATTCTTAACCTTTCCCGTTAATACTTTTCCGGTTAATTCGAATTTCGTACGCTCATTATGTACGAAACGTTGTCTTTCCCGTCTTAATAAGTAATAATAGACTCGCCGAAAAAATTATCGTTATTATTATTATTATACTCGAAAAGCGTACGTAATAAAGGGATACCGGGCGCGTCGTTATAAGTTTACCGTCTGCATTACCACGGGCGCGTAACTCATACGTTTGTCTCGGCTTTGTTTTTTTTCCCTCGATATTCGACGACGATTCGGTTAAGCGGTTCGATATTTGTCGCCATCGCCGGTCGGAACACGCTCGTATAATATTTTATTGTCGCGTAAAACTATCGACAAAAAAAAGGACGAAACCCAGTAACGTTTGGCCGCGAACGACTAATAACATCGTATAAAGAGGGGTCGTCTCGTCGTAGCGAATGCCGAACACGAGGAACACCTTTCCCTCTCGCCCGACGATAATGATCTATCGAACTCAATCCGTATAATATTAACGTATTCTCCGAGTGAGAAAGACCGAATCGGGACGCCGGTTCGTAATCGTTCGCGCGAGCGATTTTTTCGAATAACACGACCGTAATAAATTAATCCGTCGTCGCGATTGTTTTCGGTTTTCTCAGTTTTCGTTATTCCGGCGAGCGAACGCTACGGGCGACGGCGACACCGTCGACCACGTTCGGACGCCACACGTTGCACCCGTTAGCCCGGCGACGAAAGAAAACCCGTAATAATTATTACGCGCCGTCGTCGTCGTCGGAACGAACGCGCTTTTGTTGTTATTAATCCGTTACGTTACAGATTGTTGTTGAGACAGTGGCCGGTGGAGCGATACAATACGTCCACTACGCGGCGACAATAATAATTGTTAATTACGCCGCGGGGTCGTAACGTGGCCGTGTTACAAAGAACATCGTTATTGCGTTATTAATGCCGCGTTAATTCCGCCGGAGGCGGCTCGGGCTTGTCGGACAATGATACAACAACAGCAATATAATACTCTGAACACGAGATACGCGCGGTACCAATCGACGGGTAAAAAAATGTAACAATAAAAGACGCCCGGAAGCCGAACGGACACCGTCGTAAAACGTTCACGGGGTTAGCTCGTTCAGTTCCCTCGGGCCCCCCTTCGTCGTTCCGACGGCGACGACGCGACCGCGACCCACGGAGGAGAAGAAGAACGCGTCGCGCGCGCACAAAACGAAATCGGGCCCAGCTCTCGTGTTTTTCGTCTCTTTTATAAGAGACGTCACGGACGGACGCGGCACACGCCTAATAATAATACGCGTGCATACGGTTCGGTCGATCTGGACGGGGTCGTCTTTCTTCGCTGGAGAAAGCACGCCCTCGTAAACACGATAACGCTACGGCTACGACGCGTCGACGAGACCACCGTAAACAAAAAACGGATTGAAAAAAGTTCGAACGCAATTTTTGAGCATTATAAATTATGACTTTTTATTAAAGCTATGTTTTTCTATTTTATACACATCATAATACATCGTTAAATGTGCGCCTATAATATATAATACAAAATAAATCACATGACGACCAAACGCTTATAATACAATAACAGAGAGGGTAAAATAGTTACACAAGTAGAGAAAAGGTTTCCCGTATCTGTCGTCATATAAGCATTCAGAGCGAGTCCGTTCGTTTTTAAGTACACGCTGGGTTAGTATAAAAGAAAAATTTACAAAATAAAAATTCGATAATAGTAAAAATAATAATAATACGTAATTACGCGACTTCGAGCTAGTTTTAGGTCGTTAGACCCTAAAAAGCACCTGTATTATTATATTCCGGCGTTTAATTTTTATTTTATGTTTTTTGCCTAAGCATTTCGTAAAAGAAATTAAAATTACAGGAACTTTCCGACGCCGACGAACCGGCCGAGCCTATACAATAAACACCTTTTTCTTTAAAAAAAAAAAAACACAAACGAACGGGATCAAAAAAATGAAAATTCAACCGGCGACGATGGTTAACAAATCGAGTGCATCATATTATTATTAATTAAGCGCTAACAGTTTTATATTATACAAAAGGAAAAAAAAAGATAATATCCCCCGAATACATTGTATATTTTTTTCCGTTATAAAAATATGGCTTTTTATTAGCTACAAGGAAAAATGAAACCCCTCGAGGCCATTTCAGTCTTTCAAAAAATTTCTAGCCTGTATGTTATAATTTTTAACGAAGGGCGGAAAAAAAGTATTTAATGAATACTCATTGACGAAAAATAGGCTTATAAAAAATCTATATAAAATTAAAACAAAACGTAAATAAAAATAACAACGGAGGTTATTTACAAAATAAATTCGATGTACACAAAATACACGATTACACGAACGGTATATCTTTATCGTTTAAATATTATTACAGACAAGAAGAAGCGAATGAACACCGTCGCGTTCCCACAGCGCAGTCCATGACGACGACGACGACGACGATGACCAGTGATTTTCATCTATACAACGATCTAGAACAGAGAGAAAAGAAAAATCGCGATTAGTATAATTACACACGAGTCGGAATTTTTTCCGGTTCTAATTTTACGACGGCCGTTTCGCGACCGAATAGATGATGAAGCGTGGACGCCCGCGCCGTACGAATAATAATAAATATGGCCGTCGTATTTCCTGGCCATTTTCCCCCCAATTTAAGGAGGAATTCGCGTTAAAAAAATAACGTGACGACGAGATAACGCCGCCGTGATAATATAATTATTACGCGGTCATTAAGGCAACGGTCTGTTGTGTTATATACATTTGCGTACACGCGCGTTAATACTATAGATATATATGGCTATTATGCGTAATGACTGTACAATACGGGTAGGTGTGGCTGCGGCAGACGGTAGCGAGATGAACGGGGAGAATATTTTAAAATTGCGAAGACACCGCCGGTATTAATAATAAATTCCCATCGGGTATTCAAGAGGCGGAAAAGTAGTTTTCTTCTCGGGGAAAAACAAGCGCGGTAGCGGGCGTTCGCGCGTGGGGCGAAATGATGAGACGATTTGTATGAAAAACAACGACGCGCGAGGATCGTATATAGCCGTAAGAATCCTATCCCTCCCTCCCGTCAGGCTCGTTCACTCTCCCTCTCTTACGCCCTTCCCCTACCGATCTCTCTCTCTTCGTAAATGTGTATATATATATATATATATATATATATATATATATATAAATCGACGTCGTCCGACACTCCCTTTCCGCGCACCAGAGGTAATACGTATGACGTGGTGGCGAAAACAAACACCGTATATATATACATATTCGTAATATAAAGCAAAGGTGGTGGTATAAGTTTATGTAAGTATTCGTTTATATATATATATACGTGTGTGTGTGTGTGTGTGTGTGTTTAGTATATTATACGAGAGGGAGCGAATAACATTATCTATAAATATATAGAACCAGAGGGTACATATTGTTATAAAGACTTTTGCGGCATTCTGTCGTCGCGTATCGGTTTTCTTGGTTGTGAAATACTATACGCGTACGTGTTTACGTGTCTCGTGATTTGCGGTGACGAAGGGAGAGGCACCACATAGGAAACAGCGATAGCGAGCTTATTGACTATAGAACGACGTCGGCGATTTGGCGCGTACTTAAAAAAAGAAAACATAATCGCGCGAATTACGAAAATAAATCCGTTTCGCGAAACCGAAATTCGACCGTCACGCGTGGGCGCACAGTACGTATCGTGTGTGTACACCCGCACGTATTGTGTAGAATATGAGAAGGGATACAACACACACACGCACATACGGTCTTATGTACGGCGGCGGCGGCCATGACCGGACTTCCGGTCGGTGCACCATTGGCGGACACCATTTTGCCGCCGTGGAAACGAGAGGGGAACACGGGGAAAACGAAACGAAAACCCCGAGCAAACGGCGGCAATTATTCGCGCGGCCGACAAAAAAAGAACAAAAACCGACGATTCCGGCGTATTAAACTTTACGTTTACCTGCGGCGTTAATGATGATGGACGTGTTCCCCCCGCGCGACCGTTGAACACGAACGGGGTGTGTGAGGGCCCGCGTACAGTCGGCGGCGAACGGCGAAGAAAAGTTTTCACGCCGAACGATGTTACCGGCAGCCTAGCTACGAATGAAACCGTTGGTGGCGTGTGCGCGCGCGCGCGTCCGCCGGCAATCGTATTTCGACAACGGTTTACGCGGCGAAACGTTTTACGCGACGAGCGTGTATAGGAGGACATATCATGGGCGACTACTCAGGACGGCAACGTCAAAAGAAGGTGGCAAGAAGGTGTTTCCGACATTTTGGTGGTGATACGAAAAAAATCGGCGAATCAAAATATCGAAAAAAATAAAATACGACTCGTACGGAATTACTGTACGCGAATGTTGAAATAGCTTATCGTGTGTTCGTCAGTCCTGCCGTGACAAATTACACAGCTGAACGATCGTTTTTTACATTCGAAAAGGGTCGAAAATTACGCCCGTTCGACAATAACCGAAAATCGATATCGAACTATCCATATTTGAAAAATCCAAACAGATATTCTTCTCAATCACGGTTTTGAAGATAACATTTCGGATTTCGTATCTAAAAATTCGAGTCGCGTTGTTTTAGGATAACGATTCGTGTAGTCCGCCGTTGGGACAGGGTTTCGAAAATAAATGTTGAGCCGAACGCGTAAGTATTTACGCTACCGTCGTTTATCGGAAATTACTTTTGGATTTACGGTCACGGTAGGCGCGCGTCGAAGTTTCGAAAAACGTCTTTTATTTCGCGATCGAAGTGAATTCGGCTCCGGCGACGCGTCGACGCGATTCTCGAGACACGAACAATAATATTGTGCGAGAGACAGTCTTTCTACTCCCTCCCCCATTGACGTTCGTGCGAACGATTCGAAAACTGCGTCGCGATCACTACGAGAACGAGAAAAGGGTCTCCTCTCCCGAAGCGTATACACTGTTGTAATGTATGCGTGTGTGTGTGTGTGTATATGACAATACACACCCCAGCACCCTGCGCATTACGCGCGCGTATGAAATATTACCCGGCACACCCAACGACGTGTCTCGCGTACGGGTTTTGTACCGGTCGGGCGACCGGTAACCGCGTCGCGCAAGAGTCCCCGAAATCGGCGCGATCGTTACCCGAAAAAACGATACTCCGGTTGTACACGTACAACGGCCAAACTCTGGTTGGACCGTCTCCGGCCGTGTGGCGTCCAACGATCAATCGGGTCGATTCCGATTTAATTGTAACGATAACGGGCGCGTTTTCGATACCGACGAAACGGAGAGTACGTAAAACGACCGTACAATACATTTTCAACAATTGTAACGACGACGGATACGCGCGCGCGTTTTTCTTTTCATTTTTACGGCCGTTTTATATACGTTGTACGCGCAGGACGAATCATGCGACGGACGAAGGCGCTACGGGACTTGCGTATAATAGTAACGCGACGAATAAAATACTAGAAAACTAGTTACGTATACGCGTAATTTATACGTATACCCGAGTTTATAAGCGCATACATTATTATACGCCGTCGTAAACTGTGTTCAATAGGGATAATGTATTAAATCTCTTTCATCGAGGCTAGGTACTTATGTATATATACATTAATACGAGAGAATTGTTAACGTCGTCGACGGCGCAATAATATTATGCGCTATTCGGACGGACAACGGCGGCGGCGGCGCGTATATTATTTTCTACGCGTACGGGGGCCGGGCGAATAAAACGCGTACGACGAAAGTACACGAACGAATGCGCCGACGAGTTGATAAATCGAACGTTTTCCGCGAGCTGCCACATATTTATAAACACGTACGCACGAATAGAGAGATGAACGACCGCGTCTCGTTTCTATAAAATATTACGTTATTATTTACGTTAAAACGTACGTATTTAGGTTCGCGGCGACCACTACGCGTATACAGTTTACATTTTATACACGACCGCTTCGTGTTTCGTCGGACGATGACGACGATGACTTTCGGACACGGAGAAAAAACGACGATATTATTTACTATAAACCGACAGCCGTGGCGTATTTCTCCCGTTTTCGGAGCGTAATAGTAATAATATCGTATACAACAAGACGTCGACGACGGACGGCAAAGATCGTAAAAAATAAACGCGTTGTAAATTATAATAACGGCGATCCGAATATGTATAATAATAGTGGTCGAGTCTCGACGACCACGTTATATAATCGTTGGAAAATAGCGGGAGGGGGCTGAACTGCCACCACCATGGCTGCCGCCTATTGTGTACGTAATACACGCGTGACGGCGGCCGCGTTGGACGGACCGGAGGACGACTTTCGCCCGAAACCGAATAACCCGAAAATATAAAACGGTATGTACGTTTACCTCGCGACGGGGCCTTAGCGCCTTCTGGTCCGTACGCCGCGCGGCACGGCCTCGTTACCAAACGACCATAACGGATACCGCGTCGACGTATAACCACCGCGTGGTGATTTCATCGAAAACGACACGATTTCGAGACGCCGCGAATACTTATTTTAACGGGGCGTACGCGGTTTCGACCCCTTCCCCTCCCCACACCGGACGTTTATTTTACGAGTAATATTTCTTAGCCGATGACGACAAGTCCGTTCGAGGGTGCTCGACACACGGTATCGGCGCCGTCCCTACCATTCTCCCCGTCACGGAATTGAACTCGGATCCTCCGAAACTTTAGCGCGAGTAGGAGAGTTCGCGTATCGACCACGAGAAACTTCGAAAAGGGTCAAGTACACCGCCGATGACGTAGCGCTTTCGTGTATACGGACAACCGGCAAACAAATCGAACGGAAGTTTCTCTTCTTTATATATATATATATATTTATTTATATGTGCGTATGTCGTATAATCGGAATGCGCGGTTGAATCGACAACGCGGAGAGAAATATTACGGAAAAAATTGGTATTTATAAGAAGGACGGCGAAACGGCGGCGGCGTTCGGAATTATTATTGTATTCCGATCTCGCGTGTGCATGCGTGATGAAACCGACGGGTTCCACGGCGCGCGGATGCACGGTATAACGCGATAATTGCGAATGAGAAAATATGTTTTTCCGTCGAAACGCATACCTACTACGTCGGTTTTTTCGTGTATTTATTATTATTCAACATCCGCTGCCCCGGAGACAACGGCGATGAATATTATATTATTCTCGCGTAATTTCGTAGTCGACGTTTTTTTTTCCCTTTCGTCCTCCTACCTCTTGTTACCGACCGACGATGATTTTATACCTACGCCGTTCGGACGGACCACCCGACGACGCCCCGAGTCCCTCCTCCTCCTCCTCCTTCTCATCACTACCCACCCCCCTATCACCGGTCAATCCGCTGCAGCGTCGTCGTTCCAGATCGAAATAGCCGCCGGAATCGTTTATTTTTCTCACGCACGACGATACCGGAGGGGGGTCACGTCGGCGACCATCAACGACGTATCCGTAAATAATATCGCGCGCCGGGACGCCGCGTCGAGTTTTCGGGCCGTCGGGAACGTCGTCACTTTTGGCGAACTGTCGTGCACGAGGCGAATTACGTGGCGACGGTTCGTCGTCCCGTAGACGTGTCGGACGCGGTACGCGAATGCATTTTTGAATTTCGACCGTCCGGTATGGGGAGGGGTTAATTTTACGACCTTTTCGCGTTTATTAAAAATTCCGCGAACGGACGCCTAACCGTTTTCGACTCTGCTGGACGGAATTGAACGTGCTGGACGACATTACTACCGTTGTCGTGCTACCGTCTCGTATTATTCGTCCGGGCTATAATTTGCGCGCGCGTTTTCGTTTTCTACGCGCGTAATCCGTACGAGTTGTACGTCGTACGAATGTGGTCGGGCAAATCCATTAGTTCCGTTCTCGCGCCACGACGTCACGACGCGTAACGATAATAATTATTATTTCGCGAACGATAAACTCGCCCCCGGTCGTCGTAGTACCGCCGCGCGCATTTCGAAACGCCGCCGTGTACGTCGCGTAAGCGTCTACGTAGTTAAATGTATTATAATATATCATTACAACGAACCGAGAAATCACTTTGAAAACGAAATATTATTATTATTATTTGTAAGCCGCGCTCGGGCGTACACGCGTAATATTTTAGACAAACAACGTGAGCGCGCGTGTGTGTGTGTGTAGAGTTACGTGTTTCGGGCCGTGTATTGTTAATGAGCACCGTACGAGAGGTTAGGTCGTACTATTACTATCTTCGTGTAGTAATCCCGTTTTAACGAACTCGTTCGAATTGCACGGTCAAGAAACGAGCTCCACCGCGGGCCAATCGCCGTGAAAAATCACGCTAGTGTACTTATCGGAGTATTTTCACGTCGGGTCGTCCGGTAATAAAAATAATAATAAATAACGAAAAGAACACGACCGTTTTATATAATAATAAGTACGCGGCGGGCCCCGGGTCGGGAACAAAAACAAGTAGTAGTAATAGTAGTAGTAGCGTACGGCGAAAACAAAACGAAATTATTTAACGTGTCCATTGTGTTTTCGGCTACGCTATCGGCGGATTAAACGCTCGTCGGCGGTATATCTTTTTACAGATTCCCAACCCCCTCCGTGTACGGACCCACTTTGGGTATAAAAACCGAAATTTTATTATCGAAAAATCGTTACCGCGTTAACAACACAATGGGTACCGTCGCCGGCGCGCGCACACAAACGCGTAATATTATATACGGGTAAAGAATACGGTACGCGGGCCGATTTCTAAAAAAAGCGATAAAATAAAAAAGAACGACACGACGACTATTTAAACGAGCTAGTGTTCTGGTAAATATATACGTTATACATATATACGTATACATATTATCTTTAATTCGATAAACATGTTACGCACTCGCGCGTAGTAATAATTTGATTATTATTAATCGAAACGGACGTTCGTATTCGGCTACTATGTACGTTATTATTGTTATAAACGCTTAAAACAACGCTAATGGCGTAATAAAACAAGAGCAACGCGCGATAGTTACCCTGGTGTGAAAATCGAAATGAGTTTTTTATTTAATAGGATTTCTCGTCGTGATCAAGACCTCGTGGAATTTAAAAACTGAAAACAGACCGCACTAAAACCAACACACACACACACACGCACGCGCGCGTAGTCTCTCCCGCCCGGAGGCGACAAGAGCCGTCATGTGGTTTGCCGCAGCACGGCGCGTACTCTCTAACCTCACGCGGGCCGCTGCTACCTAACGAGTCGGCAAACCGACCGACGGAGACGATTGCGCCAGTGGATACTATTATCGTTATCGTTATTATTATTATTATTATTATTACTACTACTACTCGTACGCGCGCGCGCGCGTTTGGTCGAAAATTATAGGCTTCGAGGTCGAGAGGGTCGACCGTCGAAAAATCATATTTCCGAAGGCATGTGCGCGGCTTCGCGTATCCGGTCCTGTACGTACACGAACGGAGCACGTACGCGTTTTTACATTTTACAATATACGGACGGGTTTTTTCCGTCTGATAGTTTGTGTACGTGTGTGTATGACGACGAGACACAGTCGACGAGCGCGTGATGATGGAAAATAATTCCGACGGAACGAAAATTAAATAAAACGAGCATAATGTCTACGAGTAACGCACGGGCGCCTGCCACGACGGCCTCTATTGTTTTGGGCGGTTTATTATTATTATTATTATTATTATATTTCACACTCGTCGCGCGTGTGGGCGACGACACACGCGTTCGTAATGACCGTTTAATTATCGATACATTCACGATACGATAATTTTTTTACGCGCTGGAAACAATATTTATAAGAGTAACGATAGTGAGCCGGAGAAAGAGAGAGAGAGAGGGGGGTAATTATACGTCTCATTGTTCTTCCCGTCCGCGCGTATATTATCATATTGTTTACGCACGCGTATATATATTGTATATATACATTGTATATTAAGCCGGTTCGCGGGGCAAGAAACAAGACTGAAGACGACCTCACGTATTGTTTCCCCCTTGCCGTCCCGCGTACCTTTTAATTTTTCGTTTATATACTCGCGTATAACGTACATGTACACACACACACGCGCACGTATATTTATATAAATATATGCAAATGGTTTTTTTTTTGGAGGCGACCCAAAGAATTTATTATCGACTCTCTCGATTTATACGGTGTGCAGCACGTCGTCGTCGTCGTCGCCGCCGTCGTAGGTATGCCTACCTAATGTTAATAATAATATATTCAACATTACGCGTATCGACCGATTATTGGGCCGCGTGTGAACGCGCCGAACGTTTATTACAAAACAGCGCGTTCACGAAAATACCGTCGACCGTGGTGAATAGCGACGGCGGGTACGGTCGCGAATATTCCGTGCACGGCCACAATCGATAAACGCCGTCGTCGATGTTCGAAAATCACGATCGTCGTTATTATACCATATATATGCATACGGAGCGGAGGGCGCGTTATGCTTGATATACAAATACGACGAGGCGATACGAGATGATACGAGTGCCCGTGCTAACGGTGGCGGTGTAACTATCTCCGGTTTAATACGCGAACTGTTACGGCCGTTTCGCGCGTACGTATTCCCGCGTACGACTTTTATCGCGCGCATTACGTACGTACGGAACGAACGGGAGAGACGCTATCGTATTATCGTTACGGTCGCGCGCAGATATCTGACGGGAAACGCGGAGGACGAAATTTTCAATTTCCCTAGCGCCTAGGCGGATATAATTCGAATACGACGGCGCTACCGTCCACCCCCCTACTACTACCTCCTCAACTTATAACCGTTTACACGATACGCGTGTATAAAACGTTTAAAGCCTTCCAAACACATACGCTTTTAGGTGTAACACAATAACGACGCGACCGCCGCCACAGGAAACTCTAGCGAAATATCCATAATCGTGAACCGTGGGCGTACGATGTGTGACAGTAGCTCGCGCTCGTCCAACTACAATGGGGACAACAGCCCCCCTCGCGCCCACCTCCGACACACCGTACCTCGACGAAACAACCTAGTTCCGGTCAAGTGAAATAAATTGTAATACGCGTGACACGGCCCAACAATGGTTTTTTCACTCTCTCAAATTACCGCGCGCGCGCGCGCTCACTGCCCGTCACTTCCCTCCCCCCCCCTCAAACATGGCACGTTTAATACGCCGCGGCTAGGTATACAATACGATATGTATATATAAAAATATCTCGGACATAAGGTTAGCGCGCGTGGTTATTGTCTATATATGTATATATATGCGCTATTATTACGGTTTATTACTATTTTTGTAGCGGCTTTTCGATTAGACCGTACGGTTACGGAGACAGACCGAATGACGGGTGTGTGTGTGAGAGAGAGAGAAAAAGAATGACGGGTGACCTTGTGACCGCGGCGTTCCATACGCCTGTACAATATACACATACATATGTATTACGTTAAATTTCGGACCGCGATGAAATAATAAACGAGCGAGTAAAAAACCGTCCGCGTATTGGACGCTCTCGATGTATAACGATTATTATTTATTTTTTCGTGTCCGAGGGATTTTTCTATCGCCGGCTCTCCGCAGAGGTCGGTCGAAATTTATGGACACAATTCCGGTTCGTTTAACCGGTGTGGTGTGACGCCGACGGTGACGGTCGGCGCTGATGGTGGGAGGGAGGAGGACGATAAATAAAAGAATCGCACGATGTCTATTATAATACGTTTCGCGAGATTCCGGGGTCCGATACGTGGTCGGTTCGGGAAAATTAATTAATGGGTCTAGTCGTCGATTATATATATGCGCGCGCTCGTGTATGCGTGTGTGTGGGTGGGTGTATTTATAAAAGACGATCGTGTTTGGTGCGTCAGCTTGTATTTCGAAATTCATTACGCGTTATTTACGTTTCGAATTAAGCGTTAATTAATTTTTAACACCCTCCCCCCCCCCGTGGAAATTCGTTGGCGAAAAAACAACTACCGAGATAAACAACTGGTCGCGATTCCCTTAAAACACGCAGATTTCGTACAAAATGTCGCGACATAGTCGGTCGACCCGACGGCGACGCGTAGTTCGAATCGTATTCCGATACGCGTAAAAAAATTGCCGGACTACATTATTATTATTACGAGTTACAATAGACGGTCGGACGACGGAGATCGGTTTAATTTTTTTACACGTAGGATGACGAATTTGTCCTAGATAATTTCGATTTTTTTTCCCTTAGTTTTAGCAAACGAAACGCGCGTAATGAAATTAGAAATCGACCGAAGACTAAATGTAAAAACGGATAGCACGGGTATATACGTATATAGATTATTTTTTCTATCTTTCGATGGTATTGTCGGACGCGAAGAATGAACCTAATCGTTTCTGACGATTATCCACGCGACAACAATACGGCCGTTATTTTTCATTAAAAATTCAATATCGATCATTTTGGCTACGGAGGAAGAAAAAGCGGAGTTAAAAAAAACGAGCCGGATTTTTACGCGATCCAAATTAGCGGTGGTGATTCGACGGTGTTCACGGTCGCCCCGGCGTCATGCTATAATATATATATATATATAATACCCATCGCAGTCGCCGCCGCCGCTACGATCGTAGTACAAAGTAATAATAATAATTATTAATTACTTCATTACGCGAGTCCAATGCGGAGGGCGGCACGTGCGTGACTTTGACATCAGTCACGGGTGGGAGGGGGGAGAGGCTACTAATTGACCGTCGACGCCCGGTATTTCACCGATTTCGAAAACGGTCGGGACCAAAAAATCGCCGTATATTTTCGTATAGACGGACGGGGAGCGCGTTAAAAACGCGTACGAAACTAAAGAACGAAAAACGTTCGCGGCGGCGACGGTGGCTGAAAAACGAACGGAGATCTCGAACACGGAATCGTCGGTAGAGTCGTATTTTGCGGACACCTTGACCGCGAAGTGTAACGACGGCGCGTACGACGAGGGCGACGAGGGCAGACGATCGGACAAATTATTTTTAAGAATATTCGCCGACACAGCGGGGGGAAGAGGGATATTCCGTTGTTCGCGCGCGTTCGATCAACTCCGAATAAAAACACACTTCGTTACACAAGAAAGCGTACGCGAACACCGGCCGCGGGTCCGATTACGGCCGCTGCTACTCCTGCTGCAGACATAATGCGCGGTCATCCGCGCGGCGGTTACGTATCGTCATATTTCACCCGGAACACCTTCGAATGGCCCGCCGATAATTGTGACCGCGGTCAGGTAACCGAAAACTGATAATAATACCGGCGACGACGTTTCTTTGAACCAGTTCGTGTTCGTTACTACAATAATAACGTTACGCGCGTGTGTGTGTGTGTGTGTGTGTGTGTGTGTGTGTGTGTGTGTGTGTGTGTGTGTGTGTGTGTGTGTGTACTGCACGTAGTTTCGTCGCCACCAAACCTAATACTCGAGCTCGTACATACATACACACATACACGGGCGACTAACGTATTATGTACGTTGTAGTAGTAGTAGTAGTAGTAGCGATATTAGTACGGGGCGATGATTTACGGGTGAAAAAATAACGACCAATTATTCCGAAGCCGTCGACGGGCGAGTGTAAACACGTCGACGTCGCAGTACCCCTCGGCCCGTCGATGAGTCGATCGAATCGATCGTTCTCGCTCGCCGTTCACCGCGACTGTGTACACGCACACACGGGGCGCGTCGTAATTAAAAAAATACTAAAACGATCGCGAATGGGGGTCGTCTCCGCGGATGTGAAACAATTATCCGTACGAGATGTATATATACATATATATTTCCCGCGGTACGAATTATTCGAGCGCGTGTTTCCGAGGGCGTTTTTCTCGCGTTTCCGAAAAAACGAAACACTTTTTTCCATTATTATGACTCCGACGGTCGGTGTTGATAAGAGGGGGTGAGGAGAGGGTGACGGGGTGATACATTATAATAGCGGCGGTCGTCCCGTGTTTGTTTACGACAAGTATTACATATATATATATAAATAAATATACGTGCGCGAGTATTACAGCGCGCGTAAACTGAACGGCTCGTTAATTCGGACCCGAGATAATTACGTGCGTGCCCGGTTATGTATACGCCGCGCAAACAACGACGTAATAACAACGATAGTGACGTGTATATATATATATATATTTATTTATACGGCGCGTATATAATACGGTTAAGTACGTACACGTAAGTACGGCGTTTTTGGGACTTTGAATACTGTCGATAATTATCGTGGCCGGTGGCCGCGCCGCTGTTCGTAGCGGCGATTCGCACGTCGCCGGCCGCGTTACACTCGACTGGCGGACAATTCGCCACCTATTCGGTTCCCGTACCACCGCCGGGTGCCGGGAATTCGTCGGCGCGGTCGTCGACACTTCCGTTTTCCCTTGTTAGATCGACCCGTCTCGGAAACACGGCGAACAACCGAACGACCAACTGCCGACGGCCGGGACAACAACACGCGTTACGATTACGCGACGACCGTAACCGAAAAAAAAAAAAATGACGAGCGCGCCGTCGGCATTTTCGTTCGTTCGTCCGATAACACTGTACACACACGCACACTTCCGTCGCGGAACGATGGTGCCAACAGTGGGAGGGGGGAGGGACGAATAATAATTTCGAACGTCCACCGCGCCAAAACTCGTCCGACGCGAACTATTGTCCGAATTAACGGCTCGAACGGAAATGGACGCAAATACAAGGATACCGTCGTCGTCATTCCGCGTCGCTGTCTCTCTTACGTCGTGCGCGCTCGTTTATTATTCCCGATATAATTAAACGGATAGACCGCGATAGGCGCGTAGAAACCGGCGAATCTTATTTATTTCGACTTTACGGGGAACGGTTATCGACGTCGCGTTATCGCGTATCGATCGAGTAAACAAAGCGAACGTGTATTATTGAGACTTTAACGCGACGGCCACGAAATAAAGATCAACGACGCGCGACACGACCTCGCGGAAATTCGTAATAACGTGCGTATACACACACACACATATACGCGCGCGAGGTTTATTATACAATAATAATAGCGCGATATACACGCGGACGACACTTGTACGGGTAGGAGGGGGGAATATACGCGAAGATTTGCGGTTAAGGGGGCAAACCGTGTCTCGATTGTTGTTCGCGATAAACTTGTATACGCGCGCGCGCGCGAATACGGAGACGGAGGAAAGCGTAAGGGGTGATGGCGATAATAATTACGCGCGGAAACGCACGAAAACACGATCGTTTAAAAATAAATAAAATAGCCCGGTAAATCGGCATTGTTTCCCCGCCCGACGATAGAAATCGACTGCAAAAACCTTCGGCGTCTGATGAACACACACACCTCATTAGTGCCCTGCTCAGTATCACGACTAACGTCCCGTGTACACACATATATATATGTGTGTGTGTGTGTGTGTATTTAATATAACGGAGAAAACGAGTCTCAAATTGACATATCAATTAAGCCGCCTGGCGTACGGCGGTAGCAACGACGGGGAATGGAAGATCTAATGACACACACACACACACACCCGCGCCACACAATATACCCATCGCCAATGTCCTTATAATTGCGAAATGTCGGTGTATGTATGTGTGTGTGTGTGTGTGCGCGCGCGCGCGTATATATATATAAAGTGCGATGATGCGTAGTGGAGGGTGGAAGAATGGCTAAATTACGGTACGAAGAAAAAAAGGTAGACCAAAAATACACGCTTATATATATATATATATATAACGTATGATCAAAGGGAGGGAAACTGTTAATTTTAACGTCAGAACGTTAACGAGACATTAAAAAGATAGAACATAACTCGGTAATAATTATGTACACCCCCTCTTCTTTTGCCCGTCAACCCCATGGCCCTACCTACCTACATATATATAATATACATTGGCGTTCGTCGCCAGTCACGGTTTCGAGAACATTTTTTTTTTTGGTCTGTTTGTTTTGTTTTCGCCAGAGACCAATGCTGCTGCTAATTGCAGGGAGGATACCGTGTCATTATATATTAGACGCCTATATTGTGTACACGTAATTTTTTATCGTTATTACATTTTCAGTTTTTTCCCGTCTCCTGGTCGGCGGCTCCGTTATAGGTTATACGGTATTATTTTATTTTAATTTTTTTTTTTTTTATCCAGTCTCTGGGTCGAGCCCACACACACGCTGGGAAAGTCGTTCGCGTACACGGCACACATACATATATATATATATATACCATTTCTTTCGTATTTTGTACTGTCGTCTTTCGATGTAATCGAATTGACCGAAATTTCAATTAACCAAAAAGCAATCTCCGATTCGGTTGTACAGAGTGGTACGTACGCACATTGCGCGTAACTGGCGAGATGTCGGAGACGGTTAAGGTTGCGTACATCGCGGACAGTTAAAGAAAAAACGAAAAAAACGGACCGTCTCTACGGAACGTAACTCCTACGACGACCGGCCATTTTACGACGGTGTCGTTTTCGCTCCTCCATAAAAACCACTTACGAACATTAATATCAATGTTTATGATTTACGAGTTAACGGTTTCGTTCCGTCGAGATTCTTGGCCATATACAACGCAATAACGCTACGTATATATATATATATATACCGCGGATGCACAAGAGTCGAATCGTTTTACACCGCTACAGCATAAACAAACAAAGAAATTTTTTCCGCCGAGATCAATTTAGCCGGTTTTATTGGTTAAGTATATGTTCGGTTAATGTATCGAGTTCGTTATAAACGTCGTTCGAACCGTCCAACAACGGACGAATTTCATATTTTTATATATATATATATATGTACACGTGTGTGTGTGTGTGTGTGTACGGACGATTATTACATCGACCCGAACTCGTTATAAAAAATAATACGTAATTGACATTTTGGGAGTGCTTAGTCCGCCGAATTTCTCGTCGAGTATACATAGAATCCGACTATATACGAAATTAAAAATAAGACGGCGCAGCGTACTATATATATATTATTATATTATAGATACCGCGGCGGCAACGAGAACAACGAGAAGCCCCTGGGAGGGGAAGTTAATACAAATTACACGGTCGAGAAAGTAGCGTGGAAATCCGGTGTTTTTTATTTTATTATCGTTATTTTTTTTTTTCATTTTATTTAGTACTGACAAGCCCACTTAAGGTACCTATCCGAGGGCCCGAGGGCGATACGGCATATATAATCATAATTCGTGCGTTGTTGGCGAAGAGAACGAAATCTCGACGACAACGACGACGACGACGACGGGACGACGTCGAGAAGAAGACGACGAACACAACGTCGAGGGAGCGGAGAGAAAGAACACGTGATTTACGCGCGCGCCATTCGACGGGTCGCATTCTTTTCGAGCGAGCGAAATACTGAGCCAATCACCCACGATTTCACACGGACAAAGACGGCAGCGGGGAATCGCGTTTTCACGGTTCGTCGTCGAAATAGTGATTTTTTCTCTCGTGCCCTGTATGTTTTGTAAGGAAAAGAATAAAAACGACCGAAAACAAAAATACGCCCTTATTGTAAATAGGTAGCCGCGTCTGTCTATCTATGTACGTGTATGTGCGCGCTTGTGTTGCGTATATGCGCGCGCGCGTTCACTACACGATGCAGACCGTTACTAATCGTCCGTTCGTCGTAATAACAGTAATTTTCGACATATATATACCGAATTGGAAACCGATCGGCCGCCGGCCATACACGTACACTAACAAACCCACTGTGCACACACACACACACACACACACACACACACAAGCGCGTGCGCTCGCATAACATACTCGAAAAAAATAAGAAAAAATTACGGACGAGGGAATATTTTTACGCTCCGTGCGCGTACACACACACACACACACACGCGCGCGCACAAGTATACGCCGCCGCCGACGCTAACAAGACGCGCACGACCGGACGAATGGAGAAAATAAACAAACGTACGGGCGAAAGAAGACGAGGCGCAAAGGACGCTCGCCGTCACGACGAAAAACGCATTTCTCGACATCCTCGATCTGCGCCCACTCGGAGCACGCGTTCGTTCGTCAATCCGGCACGCTACATATTTTCCCGAATTGTGGCGGCCAATATATATCGTCGGCGACCCGAGACGGAAAAACGTAATCTAAAAACGCGATTCCAAGAAAAATGCGACTACTTTAATAGCGGGGGGGGGGGATACGTGTGTCGCCTTTCGAAAACGTTATTGTTAGCTAATTTAGCGCCACGCGAAAAGGACGACGCGATACCGTTTTTCGAAGACTCGACGACGACGACGTACGCGAACAAAGTCGTATTTAAAATCGCGGTAGTCGATAACCGGTTATGGGCGGCTGGCTACGCTCAATATGTCGCGAATTTTTTTTTGTTATTAATTTTTTTTATTCTTTTTGTTACCGACGTGACGAAATTCCGATGTACCGGCAATTTAAGTGTTTGGAAACGAATTCGTCGACCGTTCGTAATTACAATACGGCACCCACGCAATTGTTAACGATATTATTTATTCGTGAGTACTAAAAGAAATAAACCGAACCTACGACCATATCGCATGATTCGCGTCACAAAACGATTTAGAAACGATCAGAAAAAAAAAAACGAAATCGCGTACGGAAAAGAATCTCTCTATAAGCCTATTGAAATTCCGGACCACCGGGAAACCGTGTTGTTATATATCGCGTCGGAACAAAGTCCGGATTTTAGGTTTGGGTCAAAGGACACGCCGAGTACAATTTATTTTTGTCCGTGCGCACAATATCGTACAACACGTTACGTTTCTTTTCGTTATTACGATTATTATTATATAATTCGAAACGTGTTACCGTTACACGGGTCCGTCATCGCTACGGGGATCGTGTAAAAGGTCCACGTAATTTGTTTTGTACGTAGTATAATTCGTCCGAATCGACTGTTTGTATCAGCTACAATACAAATAAGCGATTCGGACGAATCGGTCTCCACGTAAAACGGTTACCACGAGCCAATAACATTTCACCACCGTCGCCAAACTACCGTTGACCGCGTGAACCAAACGTCGTTCATTTTTGGCCACTTGACGTTCCGTTAGTTTTTAAATACCAATTTCCTATACAGTCGCCGCGCGACAACAAGTTATGTAGGTATATATGTGTGTGTGTGTGTGTGTGTATGTATACACGCATTTATTGTGAGTAGAGGGGAAGGAGTGTACACGCCGCCGAATAACGCCCGAATATACGAGCGGCATATTTATATATATTTTAAAATTAATATTTGATCAGAGAGAACCTCTAAGTAATCGGTATAAAACAGGATCGGGGCAATTAACGTTGGGCGTATATCGTTAAAAAAAAATAACGATCTACGGGCAGAAGCGAAATTTCCGAAAGAGAAAAAAAAAATGGTGGTGAAGGAAAAAACACGCGTATAATATATATATATACACACACGCGCGTATAAAGAGAAACCGGTTGGACGTAAAACCAATAATTTCCGAACTATGCGCCGTCGATACGTATACATACACGTACGTACGCACCTATACGGACGACCGTAAACTGTTTGTGTAGATATTCGGCGGGATTAGCCGCGTCGGTTTGTTTTTCTCACTCCTCTATCGTACCTACACGGCGGGCGCGACAGCGAGCACTGCCCACGCCGCGTTTTATTCGTTTCGATTTTTGTCGCGCGTGTTCGGCATAACGGACGCGCGCGCCGAACAGGAAATTACAAGGTACCGGTCGATCGAGAACGCGGCGGGCACCGTCGTCGTGACGCGGAGAGCTTGTCGTCGCGTCTCCGCGCGGTTTAATTAACGGCCGGCGCGTATAATATTGTAAATACGGCGAGCGCGGTGCGAAACGAAAACGACGAGCGTCACGCGCGCGCGTTTAAATAAAGAAATGCGTACCGAATAGGTTTAATTAAACCGGACGCCCGGCGGAACAATTAATCGGGCGCACGACGGCGTACGCGTATAATAGGTTCGGCCACGAAAAGTAACGCGCGGGTGTGTGTGTGTGTGTGTCTTCCTGTATCGCGCGATTTTCGGACGGGAAACGAGAACGACGACGGAAACGCGTCGGCGACCCGTACACGAAAGACACGCGCCCAAAACACGGGAAAAATCGCCATCGACAACAGCACCGCGGTATTAAACCTCTAAACTTGAACGACGGCCTCCGCACCAAAAACAAAGCCCTCCCCGAACCAATAATCGACGTTTCTTCTATGGTAGTTGTGTCCACAGACAATACCGTTAACCGATAATAAATACTACTCACCGACTGTGACTACGTTACAGGGACTGCCGCTCTAAACGAAATAAGTCCTGCCTCCGGCCTGGTTGTAAATCGGGTCCGGTATACTGCTGTACACGTGATGCAACTTGTGCCTTTGCTGATAGTCGATGGACACGTAACTATGGTTGGACGGGTCCTCGTCCTCGTCCGTGGTCCGTTGCGACGACTCCTCCGATACGCAAGAGCTCTGCGTGGGCGCCTGCGATTGCGTCACCGAGGCCGGGCTCATGCGTATCCACGCTTCCAGGGACGTCGGCGCGGCCGTGTACCGGGCCACGGGCCGTCCGTCGCACATCGCTTTCTTCAGGTCGCCGCCGGCGCTGGCCATCGGTTTCGGGTCGGGCATCAGGTACCGGAGACGGTCCCAGAACCGTTTCTCGCCCCACGTCACCACCTCGCACGACTTGAGCAACGCCTGCAGTTCCCGGTCCGGCGTGATGGTCGTGGTCAGCAACACGACCACCGACTGTTTTTTCGTCTTGGCCCGTTCCAGGCACGCCTGGAACGCGGTTCGGAACACCGGTTTCTCCCATTCGTTCTGCAAGAACGACAGCGACAACACGACCACGATGCGCTTGGACGCGTCCGACGCGCCCAGAAAACTGTCCATCAGATACGCGGGACTGATGACGTGTATGTCCCGGTAATGCAGGCACAGGCTGTACCCGAACCGTTCCAGGCTCGTCGATAATATGTGGTTGACGAACTCCTCGTCCTTGACGCTGTACACCATGTACGCGTCGTACAGTTTGTCCGTCTCGCCGGAACTCGCGGACTTGCACACGCGCAACCCGTACCGGGCGTGCGCCCACAAACACAGATCGTCCCGGAACACCAGGACGACGGCCACTAGCACGGACACGACGACGAACAGGGCCAGGCTGGCGGCCGCGAACGGCACGTAGTCCGTGCCGAGCGCGGACGTGTTGTAGAACGGCCGGTGGATGCTGGGACCACCGGTGTCGCGTTCCGACCGGCACTTTTGTATGGCGGCGGCCACGGGCGTCGACTTGTCCGAGCACAGCATCGTGGACGGCGGATAGTCGTTGTTCTTCAGCCAGCCCTCGACGCCGACGATCGCGTCGCAATCGCACAGCCACGTGTTGCCGGCCAGCGAAACGGACGTCAGCGTGTTGGCCACGGTCAGCTGGTGCCACGGCCGAAACTCCTCGATCCGATTGTTCTCCAGGTGCAGCACCTGCAGCGACTTGAGCGCCGCGAACGATCGGTTGGCCACGCTGGTGATCTGGTTGTCGTTCAGGTACAGCTCGGTGAGCTTCGGCAACGTCTCGAACTCGACACCGTTCAGCCGGTCCAGCCGATTGTTCTCGATGTGCAGCACCCGCAAATCCGGCACGCCGTTGAACGTCTTGTTGTGCAACGACGCCACGTTGCTGTCGTTCATGTACAACACTTGCAGCTTCTTTTTGCCCAAGAACACGTGACCGGACAACTCGCCCAGGTCGTTGCCGTCCAAGTAAATCTCGGTGGCGTCCATGGGTATCCGGGGCGGCACGGACTTGTACCCGGCGTTTGAACAGTCCACGATGTTCGACGACCACACGTGATCGTGATAGCACGTGCAATTTTTCGGGCACGTCATTTCGCAGTCGCACGCGTCGAAGTCGCAACACTCGCACACGGAGAAACAGTGCGACTCGTACTCGCACAGGAACTGCGACGGTTTCAGGTCCAACAGCGGTTTGTACTTTTCGGTTTTCGAGTGTACCAGACGGCACACGATCGAGTCCATGTCCATGATCCGGGGATGTTGCCGCTGCACGCTCAGCTGGTTGATGCGCTGCAGCCATTCGGTGGTACAGTCGCACTTCAGCGGATTGTCGCCGATGTAGAACTGCGGCAACTCCTTGTGCTCCGGTACCGGGTCCAGACGCAGACTGGCGATGTCAATGTACTCCATTTTATTGGCGTACAACACCACCCTGGACAGGTTGGCTTTGCGCAGGAACGTGTTGATTTTTATTTTGTGTATCAGGTTGTTGTTGAGGAACACGTTCTCCACACTGTCCGGTATCGACGTGTCCGTGATCTCGACCAGCCGGTTGAAACTGGCGTCCAACATTTTAATCTGTATCGCGTCCCGTTGCACGTAGTAATTGCCCAAGTCGCTAACGGCGTTCTTGTGCATGTCCAGCCACTCGACGCTGGACGGCAAGTACGAGTAGTCGAAATTGGCGATCCGGTTGTCGGACACGTTCAGCCACACCAGTTCGGACAGACCGTCGAACATACCGTTAATGTCGGAGAGCGCGTTACCGTCCAGCCGGATGGCGTGCAACTTGTTGGACGTGCCGAACGCGTGCCGGTCGACGTGCGTCAACCGATTAAAGGCCAGGTTGAGCACTTGGAGCAACGGCATTGTAGAAAACGTGTGCGCAGTCAAGTTGCTGATCTCGTTGTTGGACAGTATCAGATTATACAACAAGTCGAGCCCGTCGAACGACGAATTTTTCACGTGCCTGATCACGTTGCCGCCCAAGTCGAGCGTCTTGAGCATGTGCAGTTTGGACAGGGCGACGGGGACCTGCCGCAGCGCGTTACCGTACAAACCCAGGTCGTGGAGGTTCGTGCAGTTCTGGAACGCGTTCTCGTCCACCGTATCGACGCGGTTCCTGTCCAGGAACAGCTGATTGATCACGTACAGCCCGGAAAAATGTAACGGTTCGATACGCTTTAGCTTGTTGAACGACAACGTGAGCGCGTGCAGATTGCTGAGCGCGGAAAACGCCTGATCGGCCAGCGTTTCGATGTCGTTGTGTTCTAGGTTGAGTATCTGAAGACTGTATAGGTCCTGGAACACGTGCGAGTCGATTTTCGTCAACCGATTATGGCCAAGATTGAGGACGACCAGCCGGACCAGCCCGGAAAACGTGTCCCGGTTCACCCAAGTGCTGGTCAACTCGTTGTGCGACATGTCCAACACGAGCAATTGGTCGAGACCCTCGAGCAGGCCGGGCGCCAGTACGTTGATGGAGTTATTGTGCAGATATACCTCGCGCAGATACCGAGTCGAATGGAACAATTCGGGCGGTAAACCGGACAGCCGGTTACTGGACACGTTCAGCACGTTGAGTGACGTGAGACCAACAAACGCGCGGTCCGCGATCTGGTTGATTTGATTGTCCTGTAGGTAGAGTTTTTTCAACGCCCTCAGGCTGGTCAGCCCGTTGTCGGGCATCGATATAATGTCGTTGTTGGCCAAGTTCAAGTCCTCCAGCGCCGTGTTGCACGTCTTACCGGGAGCCGTGGGCCCGTTGCCCCAGTCGGAGAAGCCCAGCTCGAACACGTCCTGCAGCCGGTTTTCGGTTAGATTGAGGTGTGCGAGGCCGATCAGCGGACAGAACAGTTCCTTCGGCAGGTTCCATATGTTGTTGTCGGACAGGTCGAGCTCCCGGAGCTGACTCAGCCCGCGCAAGCTGTCCGAATGAAAGTCCATGGTCATGGCGGACCAGTCAGTGTTGTGGGTGCGGATACGCAACTTCTTCAGTTCCCTGGACGTGCTGAGCACCGCGGGCGGCACGTATTTGATCTTACAGTATTCCAGGTCCAGATGGTTGAGCCGCCGTAGTTGGGTGAGGAAACTGTTCTCCAGACTGCTCTCGAAAAATATCACGTCGCTGCACTTGAGCGTGAGGCTGGTGATCATGTCCATTTGGGCGGACGTTAAATTGGATATGACGCTGTCCGCGTTGTTGATGGTGCGCAACGAGCATTTGAGCACGACGCGCAGCGGTTGCGCCTCGTCCGCGGCCATCACGCGCTGCCAGTCGCACACCGGGTCGCCGTTATTGGCGCACGCGGTGCCGGACCACAGTAACACCAGAACGGACAGCGGCAGCCACGACCACGGGCCGACGGCGGTGGCGGCGGTGGATCGTCGACGGTGCGCCATCGTCGGCGGTACGGCGGAGTCGTGGGCGGCGGCGTCTCTCGCAGTCGCGGTCGACGGGAGAGAAGAAGCGAGTGGAACAAAAAAAAGGCCGCTCGCGAGACCGTCGTCACCGGGCGCACATGACACGAAAAAACAAAAACGGAAATAAAAAAAAAAACCCAACGTACGTTTGTCGTGTGCCCGCGAAAATTATTCGGCGTCCGCGCACATAAAACACGCGCGCACACACATACACACACCCACACTTCGACGGTAAACTCGGTGGTATAAAGGGAACGACGATAACGAAACGACCGAACACTCGCGGACAGACGCGCGCGCGCGAAGACTCGGACGGTACGACTAATAATAATTCCACAAACCGTACGGAACGGTCGCCGGCGAGAAACTAACCAGCGGGCCGTCGGTGGCCGCGGCGCGTGTCGGTCGCCGCCGTCACGTTTCCGCGCCGGCAGAGGCCGCGTCGGCCGTCCGCAGCCGCCGACGACGCCGCCGAACGACGCCGCGCGAAGTGTGCAACCACTTGTTTGCCGGCCGCCACCCCACCGGGCTCGGCTTCCGTGCGGCCGATGGTGTACAATCGTCGTAAAGTAACCGCGCGACGGACCCAAAAACGATATCGTTATTGTTGTTATTCTTTCTCCGCGTGTTTTTTTTTTTTTCATTCGTCTACATTACGCGCCTAACCAGCCCCGGTCCTTCTTGTTCGAGAAACTATTCGTGTGTCGCGGCCCCGGGCCGCACAATAGACGCCGGGCCCGTCCGGTAGAAGGGTCGCGGCCACAATGGATCACCGTCGCCCGTTTACTCTTTTCGGATAGCGTTTGTTCCCTTTTTCGGCACCGTACGTATCCATGCCTCTCTCTCTCACTGTACATGCCTGCCGGCGTCACGGACAACACGACACGTATTACCGCGCGTTAACCGCCCGCGTAACAATATTACCGCCCGTTCTCTTGAAAAAGACGCGTTATAAATTTCGTCGACCGAATCGCCGCGTCCCTGGGCGGCGTATCGCGGCGTCGTTGTTGTCCGCCAACGGTACGATCCGCGCGTCTCGCTCGATTCACGAATATAATTCGGGGGAACATCCCGCACGGTTTACACCATTTTCAGAATAAAAAGGCGCCGGACCAAAATCGAACCATGTTCGCGCATGTATTCGCCGTCCATTGCCGGCGGCGTGTATGATATTTCAGCACTCAGCGTAATAGCTGTCTACGACGATAACCGTTGTCGGGTCGTCGTAACTACGATATCAACCGATAATTAATATCCAATCACGGAACGTCGACAGGGGGCCCGAGAGTTTCTTCGGTGATCAATCGGACGCGCGAGCGCGGTTAGGTTCTTATTCTGAAAATGGTACAGTAATCGCGACTAAATATTGACGCCGCGGACGTCGGACGTACGACAATTGACCGTCCGAAATGTATGTGAACCGCGAGCGAACTAAAATCGTCGAATACGCGAAAACGACGCGGATTAGGGGTGTTTTTATTTTGTTTTGTTAATAAATCCTTTAGCGAAAACTACGCGTACTCGACGATTACGTAGGATTTAGCGTTGAATTCGTTTACCGGTAGAAAAGTAACGACGATCATCGTGTCGGATTATCGTTATAAATTCGGTAATTCGTCCGTTTCGTTCCGTACAGCGTGTCACCGTCCGCCGCGTTAATCGCGGGACATCGGGCGTACACGGTCGTCTTTAGGTCCGTTTGCGAACACTAGCCCAGCCGTTGTCCTAGGACGCCGCGCGCGTGTCCGTGCCGATAATATTATTCGGTGAAACGGCGCGGGTTGTTCGCGTGTGGTTTGGGCTCCTCGTAGACGACGGTCACGCAACCAAACGTGCGCGCACGAACCTCTCGAAAATCGGACCGCAAAAAAAACTTTTACCATAATCCGGCGGTACAAACGTTTATTGAAAAACCCTGTTAATCGGTCGATAAGCGTCCCGTACACTACTGCCACGCGCGCGTAATCTATTAGGCGAATACCGGATTTCGAATTTGGCCGACACGCGTTCGGACGGTGGAGATTTTGAGAACTATAACACGCGGATATTGTTAAAATTCCGTAGTAGTTGTCGGCCGTCACCTTATAACCACGCGAAATCGATTTCCGTGTAAGACCGGACGGGCGTTCGCGGCGATTCATTCGCGACGACGCGGGGCTTTCGAAGTGCTAGTGTCGTATTTCGACGGCGAGTATATCTATACACCCGTATATCGATAACGTTTCGAACCGGAAATCCAAAACGTAATTACGTAGTTCGGTTGTTCCACGTATTCAATATAGTTCGCCGCGATACGTCCAAGACGCATTGTTATTTATTATAAACGCGTCGTTACCAAACAGACACTGAACGCGTGTAGTACGAGTAGACCCGACCGAGGTGCACTTCGTATTTATATTATATATATATAAACGAGTTTTCGATAATGTTTATACGCCACATTTGTGGGCCATTGTCGGTCCATTATTATTTTATCCTTGAATAATAGAAATGACAATTTTTTTTTAAAAAAAAAACCCGACCCGGAATCGGCAACATAAACGAAATGGTAAGTGGTATGTGCCCGTGTGTGCGCATTTTTTCATCGTCGTCATTTCAATTTAGGGACGATTGTTACACAGATGTCGCGATTCGGGGCCATTATATTTTTTTTATTTCGTACGCGTGTATATATATATATATTTAGGTACAATTCTAAAAATCGGAAACGTATACGTATTATGTACAGACGAAGAATAGGTTTAATATTAATACGGACGTACAGCTGCTCCACTCGGTACGAATATTGTGTAAGCGTACGTAATGAGCGGCGTTTATTTCTTTCTTTTCGCGTACACAGAACACGCGCTTTAATCGGCGAAACATTTTATTGTACAACGTAGCGGACGTTTTTGAAAACAAATCGTATCGCTCGTCGCGTAACGTCCGACGTCAGCTGCTATGTGCAAAAGGCCCGCGCGATTTCAAACATCACGACACAAAAAACGGTAAACACGTGCGGGATATTGCGCCGCTAACGCTCGTATAACGAGACGATACGATTACGAATTAATTATTTCGCGATTAAACGTATTTTTCTGTTTTTTCAATCGATCCGTACATATATATATATATATATATTGGTCTATTTGGCTCGGTAATCGTGACCAGACATTCTTACTCTAAAACACGGTTGAACTTGCCCATTACGCGAAAATCGATTGTTGAACGGTTCAAATCGTGTTTTTTTTATTCCTATAAAACGCCAACGTCATTTAGGTCGTACACTGTTATTGTAATAAACGATGACTGTAAAACCTTTGCCATTATCGGTCGACATATTAATTACTGCGCACTGTCGTGTCGTTTTAAAGGTATTCGATTTGAGTGGAAAGCAATATGTTTTATTAAAAAAATAATAAACGAACCGTAAATATTACTTTAACAGTATTTTATATGTGTCCTCGTAGATATAGCATTTTTCTATCGATACTTATATCACGATGGTTACTTTTTTTTAGTAGACTTAATTTTTTTTATGGCGGTTGAACATGAACGGTTTGAAATTAATACGTTTACGAAATAGGCCGACTTGGTCGTGACCGTGACCTTATTTTTTCAAATCCTAAAAAGCTATACTTAGTTCGTACGAAATAAATTACACGCGCTTACGGCCTAATACGAGAGAAAAGATAACGCGCTTTGCGCGTTATTATTATGCAATTCACAATAATGCGCTTAATGACTACACACATCCGTGATCAACAGTGTTTAGCAACGCCCACATTATTATCTTATCAATTTGGAAACAATTAACTAAATCGAATTCTTAGGTCGCCTGCTGTTGCGCGCGTTTCATATTCTTGGCGTTATAATACGTACGAACCGTTCGAAAGTCAACATTTATTTTATAATTATTTCACGCGGTACGCGTCGTTTGCGAATGGTTTTTTGTTCTCTGTCTACAAAAGTAAAAATACATTATCTACACGTTTATCTAGACAAAAAGATCGTATAAAGTTCGTTTAGACGTAGTTTTAACGCGTTCGAACCGAACGCCGATGGAATATTATACGAATTCGACGTGGAAAACCGTCATACGCACTATCGTATACAATAGGAAAACACGATACACGTATAAATTACAATTATCGAATTATTATATACGTTCGTGTACGTACGTCTATTTCGATTACACGGATTAGTCGCCATGGTGACGTTATGGGTAGTTGAAAGCGTGTGTGTATATATATATATATTACAATACACGAACGAGCCTCGGTGATGACCGGACGAACGTAATATGGTCTATAGAAGGGTGCGACGATGATGTGCGCGGGGGTAACATATATAGACATAATTGATTGACGGGCGGTTTGTAAGTCGGCCGGTAAAGTCTAAAGGAATTTTCATTTTAATGTCGTTCTTTCTACCTTTCGTTTTACAATACACCGCTACGCGTACAAACACAACGAAATACCGCGGCCGTAAGTATATATATATATATATAAAGTCGTTATTCTTTCGTACCTTCGCCAACGTGCGCGTTAAATATTAAATTCAATTTGTCCACACGATTGTCGATTGATCTGCAGTAGCGCGCGCGGTGCCGTTTACAAAGTCGATCGGTCAACGGCACCCCCGTAACACATATCGTACCTATATAGACCGTATTGCGTTTCTTTGGTGGAGCAACGTCTACGATTTTTCTGTATACATAAAATATACGACGCGTCCTCGACAAATTGCCTGAGAATCCATAATAGTCGTAACCAAGAACCGAATTTAGGTTTAACTTATAATTTCGGTGCTCTGGCATAATGCGTCCCACTACATAATTCAATTCGCGCGACGATTACTTCGACAGCAAAACTCTTATTCGGTATTTTTCAGCGTTCGTTGGTTGTTTTATTACTTTTCGGCGTTTATTCAAACATTATTCGCATTTTTTACACGAAATAAAATAATTCCTAAACGTTATCTGAATATATTTTATTTTCATATATTATAGGCGTTATTATTATTGGCGATCTTTCAGCCGTATTAATTGTTTTATTTATGGTTTACATAACGTTTTTGGTTAAAATCTTTGAATCATTTTTTTAAATGACATTATCGCGGCCGAAAGGCATTTTTTGCTATTTTTCGGAGTGTTTTTCGATTATTTTCTAGGGCATTTAGATCAATGCCTTAGTCATAACGTACATGGCATAAGCGTATATGAGAATACTTTGTTGACTAGATATGAAACGTGACATCGTTTTCTTAGGCATGAGCGATTTTTTAAATTTTATTTTATTACAAAGTATTCTGTTTCTCTAGCAGAGCTTTTCGTAAAACATTTTTTCGGACGAAAGACCTAAACAGGGTCATATTATACGACGTATATACTTTTTTATTTAAGACTCGCACTCAAGAAGATTTACTTTGAAAAGGTCATATTTTTCAAAATTCCCTATAGTTACTAAAACAAGATCATCGACGAATTGCGAAAAATATTGAAAAAGTGTCCTTTCTTAAGAATTCAAAATTCAAAATTTTGTTAAAAATCAATATTATCGTTTCAACAAAAATATATTTTTTGTTTGTTCGCGAAGTAACGCTTTTTGCGTTTTTTCCCCGTAGAAAATTGTGTACAAAATGGTTTGACACTTCGTTTGACATTTTTTCCGACTTTCCCAAGGGTTTCTTGGGCTTAAGATTAAACTATCGAAAAATTACAAAAAACTAGTCGAATGTTGACAGCTGACACATACACTTCGGACATGGTCAATTTTTGTATACCATAATACAATCTCGAACATAATTTAACGTTTAAAAAAATCGATTAGCTACATAATTTTTGTATTTTTAGAAAAAACATTACTATTTTCGTTGACTTTAAAGATGTTAAGCTTACAAGTATACTCGAAAAATTTGACAATTCACATTCAGGTAAACGTCACATACATACCCACGTTTATTACCACTGAACTAATATATTAGCTTCATACATATCTATTATGTATTTATATAATATACGCGTCAGTGGGTATATAGCTTTGACCCCAGCTAATTATTGATATTACATTCTTTTGTTTGACTTTCAAAGGCTTAAAAAATGCATGACTCGCTCGGTATTGGAAGAAGTTTCGTCAGCGAGTCGACAAAAGCAATTTACTCCAAGACGAAAAAAACAACGAGAGAACTTCTCATATTATATAGAATATACAGGGTGTACGTGCACATATACAAGGTGTCCCTCGAAGGTATACTATTTTGTAGCGGTGAAATTTTGGTGTATATCTACTATATATATTCGTAATTCACTCTGTATCATATAACAAAAGTGCGGTCTGTTCGCTTAAAACATTTTTCATAACACGAGAAATCCCTTAAAATATTTATCGTGGTTCAAATATTCCCGGAAATGTGCGTCGCTTTTCGGCCGCAATCTAATTATTCGGGAGGCGAATCCGCTTATTTTTGTTTTAATAATTCGTAAGTCCCGTGATACGAAATAAGTAATGAACGCGTTATTGTCGTCGTCGGATAATTTAAAAATTCGTTTCAAATAATGCTCTTTTGAATGTTCCACAATTCGATGTTGACGAAATACGAACGTTTTATTACAAATACGTGCTTCGTGCATTTGTTGGTTTGCTACGGCGATTAGTTTTTGTTTTAGCGTTTCCACGCTATTTCGACGTGATACGTTTTATTCAATATTAAAATACGTTTTACGCTCGACGCATCGAACAACGTGTTATTAAAACTCTTTCCAGGGGGAAATTTTAAGTAGATCACTGGTTCGTACAACAATAGGTTTTCGACGATGAATCGCTTTTGATTTGTATACAAAACGCACGTACTTCGAAATCCGAAATACTTCTAAGTACGTCATTATAGACCGCGTTTGAAAAGAACGCTCTCGTCCGTATATACTCGTATATTAAATAATAAGCAAATTATTATTTCTGCGAAATTGAAATTTCGTGTAGAATAATATTTCTGACGAGGCGGTGTGCAGACTGTGCAGACGTCTTCGGCACCGTTTTCCGAGTATATACTCTGAAAAAAAACCGGAAACGGTTTTTAATAACACGCCATGTGTTTACGTCGTATACGACTGCAGTCGTGTCTTCCGGTAGAGACGTTGAATACGATATTTTTTACGTCATTTATATAAAATAATAAAACAGTTTTTTAATGGGTACCTACAACTATTACTACCGCCTTGCCGCTATCTACACACAACACGTATATTTATATATATATATATGCATATACATTTTACAGATGTATAGGTTAATAAACCGACGTAACTTTCGGTTTAATTTCGAGCAATTCTTTATCGCTATTCGCAAGTCTACACTTAATCGAGATCAATCGTAAATCTGTAAACGTTACCTACGTCCATATTGCAGTGGTCGCGGAAAACATTTGCGACGTTTATCTGGGAGAACTTTTTGTCACGCGAAATAAACCGGTTTCGTGTGGCCGTTCCAATGTGCGCTTTCGTTCGAACGACGCAAATTTAAATTCGACGCCCGAATTATTATTAACGGTACAAAACATAGCGCCGAACACTTTATAATCGGACGTATTGTTTAAAAAAGTCGAAATCGAACGTTTATTGTGTACCGCCATAGGTTGGCTAATTTTCGAAACAGAATACGAATTATTCCACGGGTCGCGTATCAACTCGCCTCGGATGAAACGTTACGGGGAACTATAATATAAACATACGCGATATATTTGATCGCGTACTAAAACCGATATTTAATTATCGACTATTGTCGGTTGATCGAGCAGGCAAATTAAAAAAAGGCGATTGAACGAAAATTGGCTTTGTGACAGTTAAATTATTACGATTATCATTTTACGATATTTTAGTGTGTGTATGTGCGCGTGGGTGCGTTTGTGTATAATCGATATATTATTACGAATCCTGCCGGATTTACCGGGAACACTCGTCGCTACGTTGTTATCGCACGAAACACCAGCGAGTGTCGTTTTTCCTACGTAAATTTTAATTAATGTCGGGCCGTATATTATTTATAAATAATAATAAACAAGAGTATTTTTCCCGAAAAAAAAAATATATATATAATATTACTATATTAGTTGTCATTTCGTTTAAATCATTTGTGAAATCCAACGCCCCGCAATGACGCGTTTACGCGTTATTACGTGCGTGCATGTGTGTGTGTGTGTGTGTGTACCCTCTCGTGCGGCGTGGTAAAGGACCTATTCGTGTAGCAGCACAGCTCGTTGAAACGACAAAAAATATCGTCCTTGTTATACGGGGTGCGCTAATTAGGTTGACAGGACTCAGGAGAGCTCCCGTATCAAAAGGTTCATAAACGCCGACGCCGCGTCGCCACTACACCGCCCGAAAAAAATGCGGTAAAACGAAATAATAATAACCAAAAAAAAAAATAATAACTGGTTTTTTCGCGTCCAGTTAATTTAACTTTGAAACAATTTCGACGCGCAAACCTTCGTGCGGCAGATTAGGGGATATACGAACTACTATACAATAATATCAACTGTCTCGTATATTCGCCTACATAATATATGCGATATTTTATTTTATATATATATATATATATATATACTTATAATATACACATTATCGGATAATATACGCGGCTCGAGCAGTAAAGTTTCTCCGGTATGCAAGATTTAACGTTTGCAGCAAAACGAATCTTTTCTTTCGGATATTTTTTTACTAAATAACCCAGTGAGCTATTATATACAGCGCTATAGTCGAAATTAACTTTTGAGATTTCCAACGTAAACGCAAAAACGTTTATAAGCGCGTATTTATATTACATATAGAGGCCGCGCCCCCTCTCCCTCTCCCCCGACGAGGTGGAGTCGTGTAATATTCCGTGGCCCGCTCGAAGATCGACGCTAAGTCTAAAAGTAAACGGATTTTCTTCTTAATCGAGTATAGAGATTAGCGAATAATTACGGAATCGTTAATTTAGAGTTTATAATTAATAAGGGAGACTGACGGGCGGACCGAGGAGCGAAGAGCCGACGGGTTTTCGAATGACGAATATATTTTGGGACGTCGTCGAGTTATTATCGAAGAGAAAATATTACGTAATCCGCGCAGAATGGAACGGAATTAAACGTCACGTGTTTTCACGTCGAGGGCGAGTAGAAATTTAAAATTATTTTCCATCATCCATACGGTAGTCGACGAGTGTTTCGAAAGTAAAACGAACACCAGCCGCCTCTACGTACACAGCGCATACCGTAAAATAATTTTTTTTGCCCGGCGTTCCCGAGAAAAGCGGATATTTTTTTTTCTATTACAATAAAATAACGATAACGGTACGGATACGTTTAATTAAAATGTACAACGCGATACGCTGGCGAATCGTCGGTTAATAACTCGCGGTTTTCAAACGTGTACGTGTACGCGACAGAAAAAGAGGTTGAAAAGAGGGGGAAATGGAGGCACTCGAAGAAATTCCACCGTTGAGCGGAACATAATTTTTTCGTTTTTCGACCGTCCGGAAAATATCCGGCGTCCGTTTCGTCCCGATTGGCGGCCAACTTTATGCGAAACGAGTTATACGCGACAACACAGATTATAATAACGTATTGTGTTAATAGTATGGTTGGGCATATACGTTACACGCTACTGTTATGGGCTTGAACGTCGAAGTTTTCGAGAAAACGACTACGAGTGTGTGTATATATATATATTTATGTACCTACTCGTCAGCCGTAGATGCACGGCGGGTAAGTAATATTATGTACGTATATAGCGAATAGTATATAAGCGGTGTGCTAATGGATTTGTTTTTTCTATTAAAAACCATTAGAGCTGAAACTTAATGATTAAACGTGCTCCGTATATACGCGTTCGTAAGATTTCTACTTCGGGCCGCTATAAACTTTTCGCATTTTGTGCGCCAGCTTCGTCGATACCTATACGTGTGCGACGTATACTTGTACACCGTACACAACTCGGCCGTTCGTAAAATGTAGACAGCGCGTTGGACTGGAAATGTACGGATAATACGCACACGCGCGCACGTTACACTTACGGTATGTACACACGCGCTAATATAAAAACGCGAATCCCGCTAATCAATTCGGAAACGAACTGCTTCCGGGGATTCTTTTTACCCGGACATACCGGAATAGAATTGATTTTCCGTACAGTCGACCGAAATGGCGTGGGGCGACCGTATTTGTCGAGCGACTTAGATACCGCACTCGAAACTAGCGTTGATAGACTAGCCCGATTTTAAGTACGGGTTTTCGTGCCGTCTACGGATTTTCGTCTTCGTTCACGGACGTTAACTTTGTTAACGGTTAGTCGAAGACGCGAGAAAATCGACGATATCCTATTGTTTGCTCGTTTAGGAGGAAAACATTCGATCAAATCGGTTCTTACGCCGGTACGAAAATATTCTTCGGGCCCGATTCCTTCAATCGTAAAAATGTACATTCCGTGTGACCTTAACGCAATACGGACTTGCGTCATACACACGCAAGCGACAAGTGTACTCGTCTACATATCGCGCGTCAATGTCAATAGCTTATACGCAACACGTGCACGTGTTATTGCCGTTTACTCGCAATTTTTTAACTCGTCGTTATCACGCGTCGTTCGATGTTAATATATCCACCGACGTACGAAATTTGAATTACAACGCGAAAATAACGATCGTTTACCGCGGCAATTTTGAATAAAAACGAAAAAACGGGCCGAGAAGTGTCCCGTCGCGTTCATACGCAACGTGTTACGTGTAGGAGGTATTTCGTATTAACTTACGCACGAGAATTTGCGCGCGCGCCGCCGTCTTTTTTTATAATTTGTTCGGAACGTAATGATAAAAAAAAAAAACGAAAATACTACCGACCGTTTATTCGAGTCGCGGTCCGGGGCTTACAATGTGATCGAAATTACACCCGGAGCCATCATTACGACGTCGTATACTACACCATACCTACGCGGTGTATTATTATTTCGAATTGTTTTTCTTTTCGTTTTGTCGAACACCTAAAAAACAATAGTTATCCTTGGGCCCAACGACGGAACGCATTTGATCGTTAAATTGTTGCGCGAAAAAACGTTCGGCCGGTGACCAATTAGAACGGATTTTCGTTTTGGCGCGGGTCACGTAGACGCAATTTTTTTCTCGCGTTTACAAAATAGCGCAGCGTAACAATTTTTTTCTTTTTAATCCAAATCGACTTGTCAAATTGATTAATTGGCTATTGTCGAAAATTTCCTAATTGACAGATTTCGAACAATGCCCAACAACTGAATATACACGCCTTAATTGTTCATTTTATTTTCGTTCAAAATTTTACAAAAAAAAAAAAACTATTTGGGTCTGTTCAATCGCTACAAATAATTAACTATTATGAAATATTATTATTTAATACTAAGTAGATCGTACCTCTAAATTCCTAATATATTTATATATGTAAGTACGTATTGTTATATTACGTATAAAACTCGTATTATTCTATTTTCTTTTTTTATCGTGGGCTTTGTGTACCCACTTTAGATGTTCAAAGAATGAACGCGAACCGAAAATTCGGTTTTAAGCTGTTATTTTTTGTTTTTTATACGTTACAATATACGGTATTTGTGTGTCGACGAGCGTGTACTTTCAAAGGTGTGTATCAGATTTTGTCGAAAACGTTTTCGAAATTCCAACTCGTACGCCACAGGTGCGCCGCAATAAGCCTAATCCACGAGGTATTTAAAATAACAACGATAATAATAACAAAAAGACTTATAATTGATTTCGACTACGGCGTGCGAACTATACGACAATAATAAAATAAACGTTTCGGGAATGTATATACGGATGACGCGTTCGACCTGCGGTATGTACGCGTGTAGTGTTTTGTTTACTCGCGTTGTCAACCGGCAATTAGGCATCAAAATCTACAAAGCCCGTCGAGTGTTCAGACTAAAGTGTACGATTTGAACGAATTTTAAGTATACGTGTTTATTGAGACAAACAATTGTATCCGTTTATAATGTTCGCGTTACTGTATAATACGAACGTTTAGGTATGTACAAATATCGAACCTACGTACCATTAACGTGTGTCTATCAATATACGCGTAAATATAGCGCGTGTACGTGCCCGACCTGCTTTATTTTACGGGCCTCCGGTTTGTAAAACACTTAACCCATTCCGCTTATTTAAAAATCGTTTTATGTGATCCGAAATTATTTGTGCACGGTTATATTGGACGCAAAATACGTAATTTTATTACGTTTATAATAGTCGTAATCGTTTGAATAATTCTTAGTTTACGCATTATCCAGCAAAAAAAAAAACCCTCGAAAACAAACGATTCGCTTTTACCGATATTCTATTTGTACGAAATTAATCGCGATTTTTTCTATTACGAATTATTATTTAAAAACTCCAAAAACGAAATTCAGCAATAGTGGGTTTTGTTCTTGGTAATGCACGTGTCTCGAGTCATCTTGCGCTCGAAGCTGGTTTCGCTGTTTAGTAATATAATTGTACATTAGGTTGATGGCTTTTACTTTTTACTCTGAAATTTGTTTTCGATTAAGTTAGATCTCACGGTCTTTCTGAAAATTTTCTACGTTCCAAAATACCTCGGATGTAATTGTCCGTTTTACACACACACACACACACACACACACACACACACACACGCATACACAAGTTCGTCAACGAACTCGGTATCGAATAACAGACTTTTGGCGTAGATCGAAAAAAAAATATATTACTAATTCTCGTTTTCTTACTCCTAGTAAATTACGGACCGTCTCAAAATCACTATTATCCGTCACGAACAAATATTGATCAAACCAAAGTTGGTTATTTGAAATTATTCGCAAAATGTAAACAAACCGCCCCGGTTTAAATAATGTTCCGAATTTTATTCCGTTTCGATTTTCTATGTCACGTTCGTCCGAACATTCTGGAATCAATACGATTATATTGATTGACCGAAATGAAATGATACACGTCCGTTCGCGTCACATATGATCCTTATTGACAATGATGAGATGACAGTGACGTCGAGCGACGTTTATTTTGCGGTTCATTTTTCTGAAGACCGTAGACCGGTGAACACCGACCGAATATTTGTTATCTAAATCCCTAGTCCAAAATACGTACTGCATCGAACATCACCATCGACTTTATTTAGTCTACATGGAGAAAAATACATAAACCGTCGGGCGTTTGTCTTAAACATGCGCCGTATGCTAAAATGACAAAGCGTTCGCGTAAGTACAAAAACTCGATTATTATTATTATTATTACTATTTATAAATCCGTGTACTTGGACGAAATCCTATAATATTAAAAATTCGTATATTGCCGACGTGACAAACGACTTGTTGTTTCCGGTGTTTCGTGAATTTACATTTCGCCAACTACCGATGTTCGAATGAATTACGAGTTCGACGACAAAAATCCACCGACCATTCTGAATACGATTTTACCAGATTGCCAAACCGTTTGGAACGACCAATGTGCTAGCGCATTTGTTATCTGTCGTTGCCAAGCCGGAGACCGTGTCCATGATCGTAGACTCCGAACTTGTAGTCGCATCACGCACGGACCAATTTATGAACGAAGACGACGCGTCCTTTTGTACCACCTCCGCCGACATACTTAACCCCAACAAGCGAGACCAGAACCTTACCTTATAGGTGTACTCGACTCGAACATTGGTTGTCGAGTTGGAACTGTACGAGGGAAAGTCGATCATCGACGTGATCACGGCCATCCGCAGGGCTCGAAGTACGATGGACAAGGAAACTCGTCGCGGTAAATAAGACGGCGTGAAGAAACAAAAACAGTTACGAGATGGTCACGGCATTACTAAAGTCAATCGTGACCACCAAGGTGAACGAGTTTTATAAATTGTCGACCGTCGACGTTTACTAGCCGGGTGGAAATTTCTGAATCAATTTTTGCTGGATGATTGCTTAACTTAGGTAACACACTTGCTTATTTCTCGGAAGTCATACTTGTTTATTTTGTTCCTTCGTTAATTCGTTATTGTTTGTTTAAAAAAATCTATGTTCTTCGTTTTTTTTTTGTTTCATTAGTTATTGCTCATTATTCGTGTACCGCGACCACGATTCATAACGTTGTATGGTTATTCGTCAATTTTTACGATTCGTCGTTATTTATTGACTATCGTGTATATTAAACGTTCTAATTTATATTATAATTAAATTAAAATATAATTGTTTATAGTTCGAAAATGTCGATTGTCTACAATGTATACATATATATTATTTAAAACGTTTGTTCAGTTAACAGTGTAAAATGTCTACTTTCTTGTTGCTTCATAATATATAACACCTATATACACACATACACACACAACAATCAGTAATACTCTTGTAGAGCTCACAAAATTGTCTTTGCTCAAGTTTAAATCTGGCCACATATAGCATATAAGTTCTTATCGTTTACTTTTATTATCCATAATGCCAAAAATTGCAGTGAAATTTGATTGTTTTTAGAATATAATTGTATAAGATATTATTTACGAATATTCGTTTTTATTAACAATTATTTGAGAATTATTTCGAACACAACTTGTTTTAAACAACATTTTATTTTCATAATCTGTTTTGAGTCAATTATATTATTATCACACTCTAAAAATATAATAGTTACGATACTACAATAATTGGTTGTATTTGCTAATATTTTGAAATTACAAAATTAAAAATATTGACAAAGTTATTAAAAAAAAATGTACATATTTTATACATAAACATCAATATTTTACAGTATTAAGTAAAAATGTATTTATTTAGTTTATGTATTACATGTGTTAAATATCACACTACATGATAAAAATTAATTTGGTATAAAAAAATGGAAGGTCCAAATTAAATATAAAAGCTATTAGAATACAAAATAAAATTGCACAATGAAAAGGTACTAATATAATGTCATCAGTAAACTAAATTTATAATATTAATATAATGATTATATATATATATAAAATCTTATCACTAAATTTAGAATATTTTGTGTGCGTAAGAGACCCAATCAGCTCAAAATCAATAAGTACCATGATAACTTATAAAATAGGTACTGATTTGGTTGATAAAATATACTAATATTTTTTCAAGTCCAATAAAATAATTTAAAACAAAAAAAAATTAATAAAATATAACTAATTTAAATAAATTATACATTAAAATATAAAAATTGAATGCAATAGAAACAGAATAATAATGAAAAGAAATTGTGATAAAAAGATCACACATTGCAGGGAATAAATGTTTGAATAAAGACAATAAAGATTATTTCATAGGTAAAAATTTATGTTTTGTGAACAGATTGTAATATATTCACTAAAAGAAATTTATGCATATGGCTCCAATAAATTGAGTTTTAAAATATTACACACATTTGGCATTTCGATAGAAAAAATGCTTAATTTATACATGGCAGTCTTTTTAAAATAATTGTTAATTCCCCTCCCCCCATAAAATTTAAAAAAAAAAAACTAAAAATATATAGAAAATAATACGTTGAACTTTTAAATTGGTTACATTATTTTGAAAGTACAAAAGAAAATTAGGTAACAATATGCCTTTTTCATTATTTGTCAATATTTTGAGGAAAATACAGATCAAAATATATTATTTTAAAGTAAAATATTCAATTGAAGAATATTTAAAAAATTAAATAATGAGACGTGTCTTAGAAAATTTGTTAAACCTAAAATAGTAAATATACGATATAAATAAATAGTTGACGCTAAATTAAATTTGAAGACTAGAAAATATAATGTATCTTTGTTCGTCATGTCACTAATAATTATAATTTTACAAGAAAAAATAATTTAGACTGATGTTTCAGAATTCAATTTAAGCACAAACCTATTTGATTTTGGGTTTATAACTTCTTCAGTAATAGTAAAATGAGGAAGTGTATGTATTGTACACAAAAGTGATAGATCATTTTGTCGTAATTGAAACACTGTTCCATCTTTGAGTGCTCGTGTCAATAGTTCATTACAAATTAAAGACCAAGACTGGAGCGATTTTTGTTCCTTTTCATTCTAATAGAAACAAATATACAAGTATTTAGATCTAAATATAACAGTGACAAAATTAATACACAAGTATATATATATATATATATTAAAATAATAAATTACTTGTAATACAGGGGATGCGCTCAAATAAGGTTCCAAAAATGCTTTCGGTGAAGCATCGTGAGTTAAACATAAAGCTAGATGAGATAAAATAGACTCTACTGTATGTCTTGGCTGTTGCCTAGTTACTCTTAAATACTTTTGAAGAGATCTCGCAATAGTTGGAAAAACAGCTTGAGCAGCTTCATATGGATCCATGGCAGAACCACCACCTTAAAATGAAAACAAAATTATTTAAAAACTATAATATTAAAATATGTGATTATAATTACCAGGATCATGATGCGATCGTTTAACATGAGTAAATGCTTCTTCAGCTGCTGTTAGAAGTCTAGCTCTCCGTTTTTTAACTCGTCGTTCATAGTCATGTTCTTCATAGAAACGTTCATTATGACTTGAATCACGACGTCGTGAATGACCATTCATTGTTCCTCTCGACTGACTCATTTGAAGAGTATTACTTCCAATACCCTCAATATCATAAAATTTGAAGCTCGAAGCATTTTTTTTAGATTTTGAAACTGGTAAACGCTCCAAGTATGGGTTATATATGGAAAATTCAGTATAATATCGTTCAAGAACCCAAACTGCTGCTCGCTGAATACTTAGCTGACCAATAGGGTACGATCGACATTCACCATCAGGGCTCCTAACAACCTAAAATGTAAAAAAATTAATTATATGGATATTAACTATAAAAAACTTAAATATATAAAAAATATATATTAAGTTGTAAATTGTAAAAAAAATTTACTTTCTAAATAAATAATTAATATACTATATTTTATCAGGTTTACATTATATAGAGCTGAATTAAAAATTTTTGTTTTTCAAAGCTCATTGTTTAAATAAATGAATTGTGTAAGTAGTTGAATAATATTGTCAAAACTACTATCGTGACAATGTATATAATTATTTTTTACTTTAAGATGAAATAGACAAACGCATTTTTTTATTTTTCAACTTTTATAAACAATATAATGTGAATATCTCAAATGAAAGAGTAACATTTTGTTATTTTAATGTAAATAAAAGGCGTGAAATTTAAGTTTTATTGTTGATTATTAAAAGCCATAACAAATATTTAAATTGTCGTTATGTTTAGTTTTTCAATATAATCCAATATTTACGCCAATTTTCAAGTTAAGATACAATTGTTTTCAAAAAATATGTTTTAAATATACATGTAATTTTTTTAAAGCAAAATGTTTCTTCATTGTAATATTTTATAAGAAACAAATTATCCGTAAAATTGTGTATTAGTAAAAAGTATAGAAACCAATTATAATTGTGTTATACATATACCTTAATGTAGAAAACTGGCTGAAGATGTCTTATTTCCATTAATACTATGGCAACATAATGAATACAGAGGAGACAATCACATAGGGATGAAGAATATGATACTAAGGCACGATACTCGAGCAAATCTTCACCTGTAGCTGTAGCTCGGACTCCTAAAAATTAATAACATAGGTTCCAATATTTTCAAAGAAAACCTAACGTTTTAAGTTACATTAATAACCAACAATTTTAGAACATTAAATGTTAAATATATTAGAAATAACTGCCATTAAATAATTTTGAAATTAAATCTAACAACCAGGTAATAAACAATAATTATTAATTTTTAACACTCTTAATTTCAAGGTTTATAGGAATTGTAATAATTAATTATTCAGTAATCTAAAAGGTATTTCAAAATAAACAAAATATACAATTAGCCGATTTTTAATACGAATAATCTTAATAATCATATAGCTTTAATGTTATATTAACTTACCCTCTGTAATCTGAACTACGTAGAAAAGCCAAAATGTACCACAGCAAATTGAAACTAATGCTAAAACAACTGCTCTAAAAACAAAAATACGAGGCATAGTTGCTTTCACAGGACGTAGGAAAATTGCCCATGATGCCAAGGCCAAAAAAAACATTTTAAATGCTAGAGAAACCAATACTCCTCTACATTCTGCACCACAATTTAATAGGGTTTCTCTTTGTTGCGGACTAAGATTTGTGGCTGCTGGACTGAATACACCTAAAAACAAAAAGGCGATATTTCAAAATTGAACTTTAAAATTATAAGGAACGTGTTTAATATGCTACCAATATTAGTTCTAATTCTTACATCACTTGTTTATATTAGTGAAGCTACTTAATTTTAAAATTTGTACAGTAACATGGATTTGAGAGTAATGGAAAATATTTTGATTAGGCACGATTGTACAATTAAATATGAAATCATAATTATTTACTACAAATAATTTAATATCAACAAGTAGTGAACCAAATTTCATAAAATAAAATTACCTAATTTTGGTAAAACTAGCATAGCCAAAGGACTAATAAAAGCGACTAGAGATAAAAGTCCAGTCAATGTAGTAGCAATATAACGATGGCACAATATTGGAAAAGCACTTTTTTGCTCGGTGTCTGGCCACAGAGCACCCATTTCTTCCATTGATCCAGACTGTACCGAAGTGTTGCCAGTAATTGCCGTGGTATTTTCACCCCAATTTTCATCCTGTAAAAAACAATATTTTTAATTAATTTCATTAGTTATAACTAATCAACATTTGTATGATTCTAAATATATACAATTGACGAGGTATTGTTTATTAATTAGTTAAACATAATGAGTACTACAATAATGATGGCGATAAAAGTATTTTGACCACATTGAATGTAGTAGTTCTAATATTTACTACAAGCGAATATTAATGGTTGAAGGATTATTATTTACTAGATATAAATTGTTTAGATTTTGCAGGGAAAAAAATTTTTGTTATTGTATAAACATCAAAACGATAGTTACTTGGGGCAATATTTGCACTTCAACTACGTCTTGGCCATCTCTTGTGTCATCCAGCATAACGGTAGTTTGATATGGTGCCATGGTTGTATCGTACGGATTACTTAAGCTGTCAGAATACTTGCGAGCACTTCGGGTATTATTTCTACATAGATACAGTGTTCAATATAGTAAGCTTTCAAAGAGACATTTATCGCACAATAATTGCCATACGTACTTGTAAGCGTCGGATCGGTGATTGAGGCTACCAGACTTTAGTGTATGACTTTTATACTTGGATTTGGAACTGTATTCACTCAGGGACCTTATAGACTCACTGTCCATAATGATGAGTTACACGCGTCACCCATCAACTGCAAAAAATTAATGTAATAATTAATGAACGTGATGACTATCGGCGAAAAAAGCAAGAGCCGCCCCGTTCTGTTGAACAATAGTACGCGATATCAATCGTAAGAACACAATATTATTGAATCACCGTTTCTGTCCGAGTTGGATATACTCGTACAAATGTACTGGAAAGCCGAAACGGTAACGTTCTTTACGCGCGATCGAACTTTCCCTGTCGTCCGAAAATACAATAATTACCTTTTTCCTCAATCGTCATTTCATGTATCGTTATAAGTGGTCCGCGGCTCGCGCGTTCATGCACGAACATTTTTGTTTACATCCACGGGGATATGATAAATTACGTATCTCCGATGAATGCGCGCCGCCTGCAGTACGACCGCAGGACAGACAGCGTATAATGACCCCGATAGTAGTATAATACGTGATGATTTCGCGATCGACGTTTTGAGGTTATGGTCTCCTGTCGTAAGGACATTTAGCTTCAGTTCTCATGGCACCCTGCTGATAGCGCAGACTTCTCCATTTCACGTCTTCCGGTCACTTCGAAGGCAAATAATCGGCCAAACACCAAGTTGGTATGTTACGACCGCGTTATTCGCCGATGACAAACGAAACATATTTATTTTTTAATTTTCGTCACGTCGTGATGAATGTGTCGTCGTTGTCATTATTGTCCTTACATACATTTAAGTATAGTTATTTTATATAAGTTGTAGGCACGTTCAATTATTCCTCCGCCTTCTTTCACTAGAGCCACGACGATTTATTATTTCCCACCACCGTGTTCGCATAATTAACGTACTACTAGAAACGTTGAAGTGTCCGAAATTAGACATACAATTTTGTCAAAATAACTTTTTCGAATATTCAAAAAAAAGTCGATATTTCAAACGAAAATGTGACTATTGTCTAGTCCTCGTTTGTCGTGATCGAATATTGATCAAGCCTATTCTGTTTATCACGAAGTAAATTATGAACATACTTATTATTATTATTTTTGTACTGGCTCTAAAATGGATCTTGCAACTTCGTCAAGAAATAACGATAAACGTGGATATTGCCGAAAAGAATAATAATTAGTGATAGTTTAATTACGAAAGTTTCAATCACTTTCTAAATTATATATTTGTTTTTATACTTAATAGGAAAGAAATTTCAAATATATATTCGTATGTGGTAAGTAGAGACGAGACGAAAATATTGAATATTTGTCACACATCAAAAAGTAAATTATACGTTATATACGTATAAAAAAAATTACCTACTGACTATAATTTTATAGAGATCTTACATTTTGAAACATTAGGTTTTGCGTACTTGAAAATCAATTGTTGACACGTTGTTTTACGATCGTTTGATGTATCAGGCCGAACTTGTAACCATAAATTATTATTATTCGAGTAAAAAATTAGTAACAACAAATTAGTTTTTTTTTTAATATTCTTTTAAAAATTAAGAATTGAAACATTTTATTAGAAAAACATAATTATTTGTGACATGGAAAAAATTCGGCATAAATAATTTTAGTTGATACACATTTTTTGTCATATACGATCTAAGGTATAAATGATAGATTCCTTTATTTATATTGTCATTAATTATATAAAGATATAGACGTATTTCTACATCGACTATTATTATGATGATCGGAATTTTTTGGTTTTTTTGAAAACTATATAAAATAATGGAAGGGCGTAAAATATATATTCAGTAGAGAAAAGTGATTCGAATAGTCCCAGTATTTATATTTACTATACGTAATATATAATATTATAGTACTTCAATACATTTTGCGTAATGTGTATACCTAATATACACAATACATATATTGTATGTAATGTATACACAATAAATGTGTATACATAACTATAATTCAATAATAATATAATATCCATTAACTAAATCGCCGTTGCAATAAATAACAATATATTTTTGCAGATTGGTATAATCAATTTATATATATAACATGATAATACAGCATATTTTTAAAAAACTGTTAATATTATTACTAATAAAAGAATCGGGTTTAAAACACTCGATTATTTTGAAAAATATTCGTTACTTATATAATAGTTATAAAATCGCTATCAGTTTTGTTGTATAATTCGATACAATGTGCAATGTGCAAATAAAATACGAATTTGTAATATATAATTAATTATCGAAACTAAAGGAAAATTAACACGGAAAAAATCTATAAACTAATAAATAATAGACATCATTGTTTGCATATTTGTATTTGTAAATTATAGTTAAATTACAGATAGGCACTTTATAGGTGGGGGTAAATTATTCATTTAAAATTGTTAAATTGATATGAAAATATAATTTTATTGTTAATTTTAACAATTCAAAGTAAAAATACTTTAATATTCTAAATTAATTAAAATACATTTATTTTCTTAAGTTCCAATTGTTTAGATAATTTGAAAAATAAGATATGATATGTTAAACAGCTAAGATTACCAGTTTTCAAGTAATTTTTAAAATTTAATTTATCGTAGAAAATTATATTTTAACGAGTAACGGCTCGTAAATTGATCTCGCGTAACCTTTAACACGAATATTGTAAAACGCGTTATTCAAAAGTGAAGAGAATATCGAAATTGTCGTATTACATACGGCTATATATTCTCAAAAGTTGAAAAGTGAATTCTCCTCTTATTTGAAAAAAACGAATTATCGTCGTCGTAAAAATTGTCCGTATTAAAAAGTATTCGCGTAATTTAATTTTTTTGAGGGAATATGGGTGGCGTTTATATAAATTGAATTCGACAGCGACATATCAGGTTCGAAAAACAATAATTTAATTCGACTCGAACGTTTTTAACTCGTCGGTTTTGATTTATTTTAGAGGTAAACCGTTCGTGGCGACATTTCGCCGGAATTGTTATGGACTACAAATATATTTTGAACTGATTGTCACACGTTGTAATCGATGATGGTTGCGACGGCGACGATGACGCACGGGTGTTTCGAAAAACAGCGGTATTGTACAGTGTCGCCATTTCACGTCTGCTAACGTCCCAACAATACCGAGTGTGGATCGTCCGAGGCGGCTAGCTGCAACACCGGCGGTAGGCTCGCCGTCGACGTCGGAGGTGACGACGATACCATACGTCCGGACCATTATTATACCTGACTGTTTTTTATATGACTACCACCACCTCAATCCCTCGAGATATATATATATACACGCGCTTACGTAGACTACACGACAATAATATTCATTTTATTCTCGCTCCGACTACTACGTAATCCGTCCCGTCCTATATTTCTCCATTCGTGTCGTCCCTCACCGACCGATTACCGTTTTAGGTCATTTACCCGTGTGGTGGTAGTGTAATAATCGCGCGTCGCAAATACCGCTCCGTCGCCGCCACCACCGCCGCCCTGTGTTCGTCGACGACGAAAATATCGTATCCGGTGTGTTGATTTTGGCAGTCGAACGCGCAAAGTACGTCGATCGAGTATTTATTATCATCATCGTTGATGCACCGGCGGCACTGCGCATTTCTGAAACCCGGTAAGTCTCTCCGAATGATAAAGTACCCGAAGAACTTACGTACGACTGTTACCTACTGTGTCCGCGCGTTTACGTCCTGTTGCCCGACGGACGATACCCTTCGTGTTGTGCGTTCGTCACCCGGCTATTCGACACCTAGCAGCTGTTTTTGCCTCGTTCATCCGTCCCTTTAAGTTCGACCGTCGGTACACCAAAACCAAATATCGTCGACGTTTTAATAATTTGTTCTTGTGTACAATACTTTGGAATATTGTCCATAGACAAACAGTCAGTCGTCGAATTAAATTAATTATTACATATCGCGGTACCGAATATCTTGAATATATTCCTGGGAAATATCTCGTTGGTAGATACTTTCAACCAGTGAACAAAATTTGAATGTGTACATTCATCATATTACCATTTTTATTAATACGTATTTAAACACGCATTTATTGTAATCGTTATTGTTATGAGCGCAATATCAATTAAATTTTTTGTGTTGAATTATAATATTGTAATTTTCGATTCCTTTACTAAACAATAGTTCAAACATATCTCATTAATAATTAATATAAGACAGTATGTATCCATTGAGCACTCACTGTTGATTATAATACTGCAAGTTTATAAAATTATTAATTATTTTGATCGAATTTTTCAGTTTTCAGTTCGATACCATTTAAATAGATGCACTATTGTAGTTAATTAAAAAAAGTCTTGATTAATTTTATCAACATGGAGACTGCAACTGCAACTGCCATATCAGAAGAACCATCTATTGACACACTTATTCAAGTTCGTATGATATTTTCGAAAGTGCTTTGTAATTGAGTTTTGTATAAATTATTATTCATCTTGTAGGGAATCAATCATTTTGATGTGTCGTGTGCTTCCAGTGATACTGTTGCACCCAAACATTTAGATACTGCTGATAGCACAATGTCTGTAGCTACCCAAGCTTCTGAACTGGATATTGCCGATTCAAATCGTCCATCTAATGATAAGAATTGTAAGAAAAAAGACCGTCATTTGGCTCAAGCTTTAAAAACTGTTTTGAACAGCATGAATTCTTTAAATACACCTGAAGAAAAACTAGCAGCATTATGTATTAAATATGCAGATCTGATGGAAGAAAATACAAAGCTTAAAGTATACGAATAAAAAAAATTATATTTATTCCTATTTTATTTATTTATTTTTTTGTAAATTAAAATGTAGACTGCTTATAAACAAACAGAGAAAAAAGTGTCCCAGGCACTTACTGAACGTGATGTTGTCAAAGGTGAAATGAATAGAGCAATTATGACCAGAAGTCGATTGGAGAGTTTATGTAGGGAACTTCAGAAACAAAACAAAACAATAAGGGTAAACATTTAAATTTTTTTATAGATTAATTTTTGTTAACAAAAAATGTTTTCATAGGAAGATGGTATGAAACGTGTAAAAGATGCCGAAGATAAACGCATAGAAATGACAAATAAATTTCAAAATACGCTAAGTGAAATAGCTACAGTAATGCAACAAAATAGTGAGAAAAACAACAAACTCCGAGATGATAATATGGATATGTCTTCTAGGCTTAAGAATGTATGTGAACAGTATGAGCTTAGAGAACAGGTAAATGGCGCTGTAAGCATAATTTATTATTATTTTCATATATATTTAACTAGAAGTTGATTCTTAGTATGGAATACTTGATTGTTGTAGCAAGTAGTTAAATTAGCTAAGCAAATTGAGCTTGAAACACAATTATGTGACGCCAAACTGGCCAAAGCAAATATGGAAATAAGTGTGGAACGAGAAACTATTTTAAGTGAAAAAACTCAATTGTTGAAGGTATGATGTCCATTATTTGATCTTGATTGTTATATTATAATGATCTGTTAGAATTATTATGAAACTAAATATAGGTTATATACTATAAGCATATATATATATATATATATATATTTTTTTATCAATAGGAAATCCGACAATATCAAACAAGAATTGAGGAAATGCAAATTACAGAAATAGATTTACGAAATCAAATATCATTATATAACGAAAAATATGAAGAATTTCAAAATGCTCTAGCGAGAAGTAATAAGGTTTTTGCTGGATTTAAAGGAGACATGGAATTAGTGGGTAGAAGTAAATTAAAATGTAGAAATTGATTTATAATTTTTTTCTTTCTTTTTTAGATGTCCAAAAAAATAGTTAAACAAGAAAAAGAGTCTGCCAGTTGGAAAATGCGTTATGAACGCTGTCAGCAGATGTTAGATGAATTGACTATTGAACGTACTAGAATGATCAGTGATTTGTCTGTAGCAACTCGACAACTGAGTACTTTGCAAAAATTATGCCGAACTCTCCACTCTGAACGACAAACACTTATGTCTAAATTGGATGAATACGAAAAAAAATCAAGTAAGTTATCCCCAGAAGTAATTTCAGGAGAAATGGTTGAACATGTCACTGAGGTCAGCATGTGTGCAATGGCAGAATGTTTTACATGTAAAGATAATGCAAAATCTAAACGTAATTTAATCTAAATTTTTGGCTGATTTTGTACTCATGTGATGGTTATATTTCAGCTGATCAGTTAAAAGAAACACTACAGACAGTAATTGAAAACCAAATTAAATTGGTTAAGGATTCAGCTGAACAGCAGCCACAGGTGAATAGTGAAGTTATGTCACCTGAATCTCCATCATCTCAATCACAAATGTCTGATGAACCTGTTTATGATACTGGTGTAAGTAGTAGTTCATCAGTTAATGGAGACAAAGTAGAATGTACTACTGAAAATGTCGAAAATAAGTCAGTTGAAGATGAAGAGCTTCAAAAAGCTGAAATAACAAAGGCAAAGGTAATTAAGTTTTATTTAATTTTATATATCACATTAACATTTTTGATATGGAATGCAATTTTAAAAAGAAAAATTAATTAAAATTGAATAGAAATAAATATACTTCTAAGCATTTTCTAAAAATTAATATTCAATGGATTTGACAATTAATCCGCAAAATAAAATTATAAAATTATGAAATAAGATCGTTAACAATTTTTCATAAAATTAATTTTGATGGTGATTAATAGGCCTATGTATTTATTTGATTTTGAAAAATAAAGTTTCTTTAGTTATAATTATAAATAAATTATTATAAAATGTATATTTTTTAAACATACAACAAAAGAATAGTTTTATTATAATAAATAAATGTATAAAAATCAATTCTGT
>JAIPRN010000631.1:0-73355 GCA_025469175.1 Geopemphigus sp. TES_GeoC_2020
TTTCGTTACGGGTTAACCGCCACCACAATCCTCGATGAAACATTCTACTGTCATCAGGTCGGATGGGAGCCATTTAGGCGATAATTGTCGGTTGGTTGTCGGTTTCGTTGTCCGAGTCCACTTCAGTGACCTTAACTAACCTACCTCGAGTATCGCCTAAAAACGGCGTCAAGTATTGACTTGATACCACAACTATAAAGAAATTTTATGAAAATCTGCCGGAAATTCTTTTGATGTAATATCTGACCACCTTTTATGCAAAGGTAAGTAAAATTCAATATATATATATATCCTTATATCGTGTGCAGTGAAAAAAACTTTAAAAGAACCAATACAACTAAAAAAGATACGACTCAACCACAAATAATTATAAGAAATCTGAAAATATATCGTAGAAATTGTTTAATTTAATTTAATACGAAATAATCAAATTAAATTAATTTTAGTTTAAATTTAAGTCATATTGGTTTGGTCAGTGTTTAGCATGAAAGCGGAATGCAAAATAAAAGAAAAGCGGAATAGAATAAGAAACGATTAACTGGTAGAGAAAACATATTTAACATCCAATTTTTAATCGACGTAAACAATGTAAAGATATTGTTGACGACGCCATTAATATATTCCAAATATATACGAAGAAAAAATTAAAAAAAAAAGAAAAAAACAACTAGTTTTACTAGTCTATCGTAGACAAGAAAAGAAACGCCACATGTACCGCAGTCGTCGAAATCAATCTAGAAATTACAAATTGCGTATGTTAATACCGATAAAATTTATATAATACTATATTGAACAAAAGCCACATTTCTACCAAAAAAGTTTGTAGCTTTAAAATTTACTGGACTATATAAATGACGACTCAAAAATGTAAACTTGTAAACCTTACTTTGATTAAAAATATTTGAGAGAAGTTAATAGTTTCAACGTTCATTTCATTCATTTCGGAATACATTATACTTACCTTCTCTTATGGAATTATACTTAGTGAACTGGGTCCCACGATTTCTTCGAAAACCACTCTTCAAAACTGTCAGCCAACCCAAGCTTTTCTTCTAAAAATGCCAGGTTATCGTCGGTTCCGAATACTTTGTCGTCCAAACGTATTTGACGAATTGACGGACAGACAACCATCGAACGTTCATTTCTCGTATCAAACGGGACCGACGATAGACCGCTAGAATCTACAATTCTAGTCGTATTTCTTAAGTTCATAAATTAGAAAATCGTGTGGAGCGTATATTACGAAACCTCTACGAATTTTACTTTTTAGTCTATTAGGATTTACCGAATGAAACAAAATAAACACGTAATTACTTTCCAAAAAGTTAATTCGATTTTCAAATATATTGTCTCCGTCGTCGAAAGAGGTTATCCGGTCATTTAATTTTGTAGTGAACTTGTGAAACATTTTGATTCTGTCATCTATTTTGTGAATACTGGAAGTATTTACCGTTGTGCTAGAAGATAAAATTAACCAATCAATTTACTACTATTTTTATAATACTATTTCAATATATATAAAAAAATTATTTATTCTGCTACAACCAAAAAAACTGTCATATTTTTTTTAGAAATTACGAAAATTTTTTGTAATTGATTAGGAATAAATCGCATAATTACATTCGAGAACAGTTATTCCATTTTCCAAATTTTTAGATTTTGCAACTGAGCTCTTCATCTGATCGCTTAGCATTGTAACGGTCTCGTGTAGGTTGTTAATTTTTTCGTTCAAGGCTTTCAAGTTGTTATTTTTATCCATAACTGTTCAAATACCAAACAAAATCCATTCAATATATATACGGTTAGAATCTGATACGAAATCATAAAAAGCCTTTATACCGGATTCGAGTATCTTGCCTAGTCTTTCGTTTACTTGACCCACACTCGAAGTATTCGCCAATTGAGCTAGAAAGTGATATTCGAAAAAAAATTATTTCGTCGCATTTTCTACAATTCTCAACGTTTTTTTAATTTCATAAATTAGAAAATCGTGTCGAACGTACATTACGAAAACTCTACGAATTTTACTTTTTAGTCTATTGAGATTTACCAAACGAAAAAAATTAATTGCGTAATTACATTCGAGAACAGCTATTCGATTTTCCAGCCTTTCGGATTTATCGACTGAGCTCTTGATCTGGTCGCTTTGCATTGTAACGGTCTCGTGTAGGTTGTTAATTTTTTCGTTCAAGGCTTTCAAGTTATTATTTTCATCTGTATCTGTTCAATAACCGAAAGTAATCCATTCAATATTTGAACAAAAATATCGTATTTACTCGAATTTTTAAAACATACCCCCCCCCAAACTAATTAAGAGTATTGAAATTTCAAATTGAATATTAACGTCCAATGGTTATATGTAACGCGGTGGACATAGAACGATCGATTACTTTGCCGACAACGAATAAACGTTTGATTCTGTGTGTCTGAATGCGAACAGAGACGAATAAACGCATCTCGAATATAATGATAAAAGGGCCGCAATGGTGTAAAAGTAATTATTACGTAACATTAATAGTATGACAATATTTACGTTTAGAATATTCCATTTTCAACAGAGTGATTTCGTTATTGAAAAGGTCCATCTTGTCTTCGAAATTGGTAATCATCATATTGTGCATATACTTCTCATTTTCTGCAACGTAGTAACGATCGCGAATAAATTACAATCGAGAAATGTAAGGCATAATTACATATATATTAAACGTTATAATTACGTAGTAGGGTGTCCATTCTTGGCGTCCGAACCGTATTGACGTCGTTTGGTTCAACGTACACGATCGGATGATTGGGCTCTAAAAAACGAAAAACATCTGGTGTATAGAAACGTGACGAACATATACCCTGAATATAAATTCTGTTTTTCGAAATTGGCCGTCGCGTAATACCTGTTTGTTCAGCAACACCATCGTCGTGTTCCAGTGACATCCAAGTATGTTTATATACCAAACCTTCGCTTTTGTGTCTCGGCGAACGAGCATTCGGATCTCTCGTCGCCCAATCTGTTATCCATTCTAGAATGTAAACAGTCCAGAACGCCAACCAAATGTATATAAATATCAACATCTCGTACAGAAATATTGATGAAGATATTAAAACTTGTAGCGTCAATGTCTAAAAGAATATAATATATAATGAAATATATTCGTTTCCAACTTTATATATAATTTTTCATTAAATTGTTTATGTTCCCTAGAAACCGGACGCTCGGTTTCTTGTGAGCCAACTAATACGTTACCGTTTGTTTATGTTTTTTATCATATTTTCGGCTTGATTACAATAACTAAAAACTACTAGGACCACGTATGGTCAATGTGTTACAACCGTGATAATCCCAAATCGTATTATGGACGCCAATAGATTACTCGACAGGATGTTCGCTATGAGCCAAACTGTTTCCGCCTAGACGGATGCCCCGCCGACAACCCTTACCGTAAGAACGACGTGCTCTGTGGCTGCTCACTTCGTTAATTACTATGTTTTTTTATATAAGTTAATTTGTTAATGACTTTTGGTAAGGGATCACATTGTATGGAAGATTGTGTTTATTTTTCCTTTTTTTTTTGCACAACGATAAATGATGGCCACCTTTGCCCGAAGTATTACGGGCAAGCATTCCGGACAGCGAGATTATTGCCGTTTTACAGCGAAAATATTAGACGAACCTAATCAAACGCGTTTCGTAGGCGATTTGTTAGAAGAAAATTGTTAGCGGCGAGATCAATGAACTTGTGGTCAAGTTCGTTTTTCTTTTTTGACGACACACTAGTTAATTATCGATCTGGTTGTCCTTGGTCGATCGACTTAACTTTGGTTTGTAATTTGTTGACCTGTGTTTTCACGGTCCTCGTTTATATACCGACCGTAACGCTTTCCGTTCTGGTTACAAGCTCCTTTACACGTGTGTTACCATCCGGTTGTGGACTGCGCGACGAATTTTGTCGTCCAGTCTTCGTACCACTTATATGAAAAACGGATATTGACAAGCGATTTATATAATCCGTTCGTCTACTACACTGATCGTGTCGGTCGGCAACATCAGATATAGTAAGCGCGGCGTATTTTTTCGTGCGGAATATTCGTGGCCACCGTATTATATGTTTGCATATAGTACGTGACCCGTCCGAACGAAATCGGTATGTTGACAGGTTTTATGTTTTAAAAAAACGAAATATATTTGCATGTACTCAAGGTAGAATAAAAAAGGCAGAGTCAGCAACCGGTCTGTCCATCCGCGAAAACTCGTTTGCGAAACGTCTATCGAGTTTTCCGCGTTTTACGAACGTATCCTATCGCTATATTTAAATATATATATGTGAATCGCGAACGCGGGCCAGACGGTTTCGAACATTATTACAGGCGACTATCGTTTCGCGTACGATTCGTCAGAAATACGAAAATACAGGTATTGGTGGATAAATGGATACTCAAGAATTTAAGACGCCGTCGTAACGATACGGAGGATCGAAATGTCTTATACATATTGACGTTTAAGAGTGTACAATTTTATACGTGCACTACACTCGTGTGTGTTTCGTGTACGGTGCGTGTAGCGCATAGAATACGATACGATTGATGATGAAAATGAACGTGGCAGAAGTAACCGGTTTCATTGAATGTAATTCGTCCATAACGTGCGGCTGGGCGTCAATCGTTCCACAAATCAGTCTCACCCCGGACACCACTTGAGTTTTGGCTGTTTGCCGAGGTCGCCCGAGAGAGTACGAGCGGATAAACGGAGATAAACATGGCCCCGGTGGTCTGACAGATTGGAACGACGAGCTATCCATCGATAGTATTCCGGATGTCCGACGAAACGACAGAGGGATGAATGTTTGTGAACGATTCGATAGGTTATATGCACCTTGACGGACACGTTTGGAAACCAAGAGGCATAATCGCTCGGCAAACGCGACAAAATTATTCGCAACGACCGTCCTCCGACAAGTATGAGCGAAAATCGACGTTAGTTAGTGATACACGCTATCGTCTTCAGCCGAACGTGTTTGTACATTGGTTCGAAAGCTCGGGCGAAATATTATTCCGAAATGCGTTGCGGATTTACGCGAACGACAACTACGTCGGGCTCGGATATTCGAACACACGACGACGACGACGATCGCGCGTAGATATCCGTGGATATCGAATATTACAATTCCGAGTACGACGGAAGAGTCAACCTATCGTGTCATAGACGTATAATATAATCGATTGGTGTTTGAAATAAATCGGAGGCGATACGTTCGTTGAAACGTTTTGAGTCGATAACACGATGACGGGCGTATCCATCGAATTTAACTCCGACTGAGAAACTAGTACCTATCGGTTTTCCCGTTACGTATAACGTGTGTACCACCGGGTGTGCGACCGAGTGTTTTATAACTTCGTCGCGATTGGTCCGTACGCTACAAGACGAATTATTCACGCTACGTTCGATTTTCCGTACGTTCTTTACGTGTATTCATATTTACGGACTTTTGTTCGCCCAATTCTAATTCGAAGGTGCGAAATAAAATAACGTGTGCAGCTTCATACTCCGATTATTATATTGAAAAATTGTATTTGGTAAAATTTGATAAACTCGTAAGTAATAGGGCAGTCAATGATTTTAAATATTATATATATATTACTATATTAATACAATATATATTTAATATCTTCGAAGAATAAATACGACGAAAATATGTTTTAAAAAAATCCGGCGACACTCCCACTAGCTTGAATGCCTTTAAACAGTACTTCAGGCTATAGGTCGCCATCGTTTATTGTTTTATTAAATGCACGATACATATAATTTTATTTATCTTTTGAATGGGTAAGTGGGTGACAAAGTCGAATCCTGCCACACAACACAGCTATTTGCAAATACCTAAACGAAGATGTCTCGATATAATCATCTCAATGTGGCCGATGTCTACGAAAACCTCCATTTCGTTACGGGTTAACCGCCACCACAATCCTCGATGAAACATTCTACTGTCATCAGGTCGGATGGGAGCCATTTAGGCGATAATTGTCGGTTGGTTGTCGGTTTCGTTGTCCGAGTCCACTTCAGTAACTTTACCTAACCTACCTCGAGTATCGCCTAAAAACGGCGTCAAGTATTGACTTGATACCACAACTATAAAGAAATTTTATGAAAATCTGCCAGAAATTCTTATTCAAAATTAATATCTGACCACCTGTTACGTGAAGCAATGCAAAATTCAATATATCCTTATATCGTGTGCAGTTAAAAAAATTTAAAAGAACCAAGACAACATAAAAAGATACGACTCAAGCCACAAATAATTATGAGATATCTTAAAATATATTGTAGAAAAAGTTTAATTAAATTAAAATTTTAATTGAATACAAAATTATTTTTAGTTTAAATTTAAGTTATATAACTCCACATGTACCGCAGTCTTCGAAATCAATCTAGAAATTACAAATTGCGTATGTTAATACTGATAATAAATTTGTATAATACTATATCGAACAAAAGCCACATTTATACCAAAAAAGTTTTTTGCTTTAAAACTTACGGCAATATGTAAATGACGACTCAAAAATGTAAAATGTAAACTTACTTTGATTAGGAAGATTTGAGAGACGTTAATAGTTTCAACGATCATTTCATTCATTTCGGAATACATTATACTTACCTTCTCTTATGGAATTATACTTAGTGGATTGGGTCCGACGATTTCTTCGAAAACCACTCTTCAGAACTGTCAGCCAACCAAAGTTTTTCTTCTAAAAATGCCAGTTTATCGTCAATTCCGTGTACATTGTCGTTCAAACGTATCTGGCAAACTGACGGACAGACACAACCATCGAACGTTCATTTCTCGTATCAGTTACGTTTTTCGTAATTCTTATGCACTTGCGTTTTGAGTCGATTGTTTTGTACAAAACCAACATTCGATGATCAATTGGACCCGATTAGACTAAAAAAGAAATGTACGACTGTACAGCGTCATTTGTTTTCATTTCAATTACGAACAATAGAATAAAAATCAATAAATCGATTCGAATTTAAAAAAAGGGGAAATTCGATTACTTACATTTAGCATTCTGCAATGGGTTTGCAAACGTATCGTATTCATCGGAATAACTCCTCAAATGTTCGTCACTATTGTCAGCAATTCCTTTCAACAAAAATATCAAACATCAAAATCGTAAATAATTCTATTAACTAAGGTTTTCTATTTAAAAAAAGTCATACTGTCTTTGTCAATCGTGATAAAACTATATAAAATATTTAATTAAATACAAAATAAAACACAGCGTTGTAGTTTAAATTATCAGGATGAAAATTGCTTATTTGTTTAAACTTAAGAACCTCATCAAAATCTTTATGAAAATCAATTAATATACCTTAAAGATCGATTAAGGGTTACGGGGAAATAAATCCAAAAATTACTTTCCAAATTGTCCAATCGTTTATCCAATACCAAGTATTTATCATCAGAAGACGTAAACTGATCATTAAACTTTACTATAGCTTTTTGGATTCCGTCCATTCCTTCGATTATATACACTACGTCCGAAGATTTTGACGTTTGTGCTAGAAAGCGAAATTTAACAAATATTACGTCGTTACTGTATTATTACGATTTGTAGAATATTCGCCTAATTTTCTAAATACGAAAAAATGTGGCGCGAAATTAGAGGAATCATCACCGATATTCATTTTTAATCGACGAGGAATTATGGGATAAAAAAAACCTCGCAATTACATTGCATATCTTCCATTTCGTCTTCCAACTCTTCGTATATACGGTTAGAATCTGATAAGAAATCCTCAAAAGCCTTTTCAGCGGATTCGAGTATTCTGTCTAGTCTTTCGTTTACTTGACCCACACTCGATGGATCCCCCAATTGAGCTAGAAAGTGATATTCGGAAATAAATTATTTCTTTACAGGTTCTACAATTCTAGACGTTTTTCATAAGTTTATGAATTAGAAAATCGTATCGAACGTACATTACCAAAACTACAAATTTTACTTTTTAGTCTATTGGGATTTACCAAACGAAACAAAATAAACCACGTCATTACTTTCCAAAAGGTTATTTCGGTTTTCAAATACATTGTCTTCGTCATCGAAATAAGTGATCCGGTCATTAAATTTTGTAGTGGACTCGAGTAACATTTTAATTCTGTCATCTATTTCATGAATACTGGAAGTATTTACCGATTGTGCTAGAAGATAAAATTAACCAATCAATTTAATACTATTTTTATAATACTATTTCAATATATATAAAAAAAATTATTTATTCTGCAACAATCGAAAATAGTATCATAATTTTTTTACAAATTACGAAATTTTTTTGTAATTGATTAGGAATAAATCGCATAATTACATTCGAGAACAGCTATTCTATGTTCCAGCTTTTCAGATTTATCGACTGAGGTCTTCGTCTGATCACTTGTCATTGTAACGGTCTCGTGTATGTTGTTAATTCTTTGGTTCAGATTTCCTTATTTGTCAAGTTTTAAAAAACACATCGTATGTTTTATGAAAATCGATTAAGGTTTACGGGACAATAAATCGAGTCATTACTTTTGGAATTGTCCATTTTTTTATCCAAATGGATAAGCGAATTCAAAAATAAAGATTTGTTTATCTGGTCACTTAGAATTGTAACGGTCTCGTGTAGATTGTTAATTCCTTCGTTCAAGGCTTTCAAGTTGTTATTTTCATCCGTTACTGTTCAAAAACCGAAAGTAATCCATTCAATATTTGAACAAAAATATCGTATTTACTCGAATTTTGAAAACATATCCCCCCCCCCAAACTAATTAAGAGTATATTGAAATTTTAAATCGAATATTAACGTCCGATCGTTATATGTAACGCCGTGGACATAGAACGATCGATTACTTTGCCGACAACAAATAAACGTTTCATTCTGTGTGTCTGAATACGAACAGAGACGAATAAACGCATCTCGAATATAATAATAAAAGGGCCGCAATGGTGTAAAAGTAATTATTACATAATATAAATAGTACGGCAATATTTACGTTTAGAATTTTTCATTTTCAATAGAGTGATTTCTTTATTTAAATGGACCTTCTTGTCTTTGATCTTAGCAATCATCATATTGTGCATGTGCTCTTCATTTTCTGCAACGTAGTAACGATCGCAAATGTAAGTGACAATAACATATATATTAAGCGTTATAATTACGTAGTAAATTGTCCGTTCTCGGCGTCCGAACCGTATTGACATCATTTGTTTCAACGTACTCGATTGGATGATTGGACACTAAAAAATTTAAAACATCTGTTGTATAGAAACGTGACGAATATATACCCTGAATATAAATTTTGTTTTCCGAAATTGGTCGTCGCGTAATACCTGTTTGGTCAATAACACCCTCGTCGTGTTCCAGTGACGTCCAGGTGTGTTCATCCACCAAATCTTCGTTGTCGTTTCCCGGCGAATGAGCATTCCGAACTCTCGTCGCCCAATCAGATATCCATTCTAGAATGTTAACGGCCCAGAACCCCAACCAAATGTATATAAGTATCAACATCTCGTACAGAAAAATTGATAAAAATATTAAGACTTGTAGCGTCAATGTCTAAAAGAATCGAATATATAATGAAATATATTCGTTTCCAACTTTATATATAATTTTTCTTTAAATTTTTTATGTACCCTAGAAACTGGACGCTCGGTTTCTTGTGAGCCAACTAATACGTTACCCTGAGTTTACGTTTTTTATCATATTATCGGCTTGATTACAATAACGAAGAACTGCTAGGACCACGTATGGTCAATGTGTTATAACCGTAATATTCTGAAATGTTATTATCGGAGCCAGTAGATTATCCGACCTTGTGTACGCTAGGAGCGACGGCGGGCATATTCACTCCTTTTATGACTCTATGTGCGCATAGGCGAAATTTGAAAGAATTCGGGCTACAGTTCGAACGTCTTTTCCGACGGACGTACACATATGGTGTATATGTATGTATATATATATATATGATTGATTGGTATTTGTAATCATTCGGACGCGATTCGTTGTATGAAACGATTCCAGTCGATAACAGGAAGACGGATATTCACCGAATTTAACTTCGTGTTAGACACTCCGGTTGAAAACCTAATACCTATCGGTTTCGTGCTAGACGTCGCGCGCTATTACGTTCCATACCACTAGGTGTACACTAGCCTGTTTTATAATGAGGTCGCATTTGGTACTATGCGAATTATTCATGCTACACTGGGTTTTCCGTACGGAAAATCTAGTTTTTATTCTTACGGAATAAAATACCGGTATTGATAAATAAATAAATTTCGCTCCAACGACGTAGAATCGTGAGACCGATCTATATATTTGTACGTACCGTACACCGCCGACAACGATCCGAGACTACGTATTTTCATCGATCGCCCGTCGTTCGGACACTAATATTGGTTCGTTCCACGTGTTAACGTCGCGGGCGCTCTTGTATTAATCGTAAATGAAACGGACGCGGCGTGTACGTTGGGTGGTTGACCACGGTGGACGCAAGGAGTAGTCGGTTACGGGGACGCGAAAAGGTGAAATCGTTCGAAAATCCGGTCGGGATCGTTTTCCTAGCTTGACGAAAATCCTCCGGGTGGGTGGGGGGAAGGGAGGAAACATCACCCGACGACTCGTCTTTATGGTCGAAATATCGAACGACGTTATTGGAATTTCGATTAGTACCGGACAACGATAAAGCGTACGAGTACTCGTGCTCGAGCTCGATATACATATATACATGTAGAGGTATTTTCCCCCGGTATTCCGATAAAATATCCGGCCGCGACGAAACGACGATTGCCCCGGAACGGACGGACAACGCGATGCCGCCGTAAATAAATAACCACGAGACCGTCGCCGACGTATTATTCGAAACATCGTTCGTTTATATAGCCGGAATTCTTTATTGTGTTATAGTTTGAAAAACGTAATTCGCGGACATCCGAACAACGAGCCGCGGTGGGGGGAGGGGGCTTTTTGCGGCCCACGTGAATAATGTATAAATCCGTGTTTTTCCGTTTTGACGGACGTGTAAACGGCAACCGACACCCGTATTGTGTTGTCCAGAGTGCGCGGCTGTGTCGTTTTATTCGTACGACGCTGAAAAGTACGACCTCTTTCCACACACACTCACACACCCGAAAAGCTTTTTGGCCGCGGTAACGACGGCGTGTTTTATACCGCGGCTGTGAGAAATCCGTTGTGTCGCGGCAAAGTGATTTTGCCGCGCGAAGATGGACAACAAACGCAGAAATCGTGGGGCCAAAAAGCTGAGGGATTTCGGTCGAGAATATTTTCTAGACATTTCCGTCAACGCGCTGAAACACATCATCCGGGCCAAGAACGTGGGTGAACGGTGAGTCGACCGCGTGCAGTTCTTACCGTTTTTCGAGGCGTTTTTGGTAAAAAAAAAAGCAAAAACACAAAAATAAGCTCCCGAGCGCGACGCATTTATAAACGCGTAAGCGTGAATACGTATTCGCTTACGCGAATAGGAATTTCGAAAACGCACAACCGAATTCTTACGAGGATCAATTTTTGAAAAGCTTAAACGATAGTACGACACGAGGTATGGCCTCTAACAATAGCCGTAATATATTTATTAGAAAATAAAACAGATTGTTCGTAACTTTACAACTCATAAAATCTCATAAAACCTACGCGCGTTTCCGATCGCGTAATTTTCGGTTAATCATTTTAGGTAACGTTATATTTAGAAGTTTCCCAATCAGTTTTCTAATGGCGTCCCGAATTTTCTAGGCGAACCCAAAAGTAAACGAAAAAAATGGCCAAACGAGGCGTTCGAAATGACGAATGTTATCGGATTTTCGACCGTTTTCTTATTCGATCGTCGTGAGGGTTTATTTTTTTTTTTTAAACGAAAATTTCGAAAATTCGTCTGGCAGTAATCTATGATGCGCCGTTATTCCGCCGCACTCGACTGTGTCGATCGAATTTTCGATATTCGAATACCGTTAAAATTACGTACGTTCACTACGCGGCAGCGCGAACGGATCAAATACTCAAACGGTTACAGTCGGTTCAAAAGCGGAACCGACCGTAAATCGTACGTGCCGAATAATACGATCACTCGGATAACGTTACCGTTTCCTACAGACGATTTTGGATAGTGATGTTCGCGATGGCCGTGTTCGGCTCTGGTTTCTGCGCCCTGGAAATATTCCAAATATACGAGTCGAGCTTCACCAAAACAACCATTTTGTCCACGTCGTATCCGTACGCGCACGCGGCGTTTCCGTCCGTAACGATTTGCGAACCGAGCAGAGTACGCAACACTGTTATCAAAAGTCTGTAAGTGAATCACGAGCGTATAATAATTCCGAACGGGGTATTTCCCGTACTTTTATTCTCGTCGCGAACAAAAATAATTTAAACGATATTCCGATGTAGTTTCTTCCTCGTTTTCGTTACGTACAAATGGCTAACGGACCGATTTCGGTGTCGCTACATATATTCCGTATTCCCGTGTCGATATTTACGTTAATGTCGAACCATCGCGTTGTTCGGAAGTCGAAAGTCACGTAGTTAGCGTCGATTATAAAAAGGTAAACGAATCGTGTTCGGCCGAATAAAAAACGCGAAATATATTCGAAATATTTACGAAAACGTGTTCCGTACAAGACTGGACAACGTGCGAAAGTGAGACGGTGTCTGTACGAATACGAGCGTGTTACTTTGTTTCCTTTTTTTTCCTTTGGTTTGGTCAACAGGTTTCAAAACGCTACCGACCGGCCGGGTTCCTACGAAGAAGCTCTGTTCAAAATGATGATGTATTTGACGACAAACCGTTTACCTTTGTTCGCCGATTTGGCGCGTATGAAAAATTGGAAAGAACATTTCGACGAGCTCAACAAACTCAATATTAGCGACATACTGCTGCAGGTGATCCGTTCGGTATACTCCGGGTCGCGGCGTTCGCGACGACAACGTTAAATTTTTCGTTTCGAAGTAACCTGTTTTATTTTCGTCGACGGGTTTCCTACAGAATTGGTTTCGTTACGCCAATTCGCGTACGCACACAATCGTCGTCGATTCGTAATTACGATTCTTCCAGCGGCAGGCGATTGTACCGAAAACGTTGAATTTTACTTCTCCTCAAAACGTACGATTTTTTCACTAGAAGCCCGGGCGAAATTCGGTATTTTTCCAAAACCGTAGTCGAGTATAAAAACGATAATTCGGTCTACCTGTTTCTGTTGGCGTTACCCGGTTATCCCGGAACCGTTTCTTAACTGTTTAATATCGAAAATCGACGACGAGAGAGACAGTTTTTCTATATATATATATAACGTTTCGTCGTCGATAATTCCGACGCCCTCTTCTTAACGTCGTTTATTTCGTTTTTCCGAAATGACGTGAACGCGAGTAAGTTTTCGTCTCTCGCGCGGATAAACGACGTTAATTATATACACCTGTTCGCCTGCGTACATAGTTTCGAAAATCGCACCGCTTATCGAATATATATATATATATATATATATATATATATATATATATATCTAATTACGTCAATTTTTCTTCATTTATCGTCGAATACGAAACGTATACGGTACAATTTTTTTCGCGTTTTTTTTTATACGCACGAGCGCCCATACATATTTCGATTCACGTTCGAGTTCTATACATTTTGAAAAATAATACGACACAGCACTAAAGACGTTTCGTTTGGACGTTATATAATACACGACCGATAATATTCCGCGTACACAATTCGCGCGCGCGCGCGTCACACGTCGTAATATTAATAAAGTTCCCGCACGAAACACTTACGTATTATACGATTGTAACGTCGTTACAATATACACGCGTTGCGCGAAATACGTTCCGGAAGTTCCGACACCGCCAGGTTTCGCGTACGTGTGCCGCGTATTATCGTATTAACGAGTGTATTACTGGACATTGGATCGGTTTCTAATGGACAATTATCTACTCGTAGGCGATGCGTCCTTGCAACGAAATATTCGATTCTCCGTGCTGGTGGCGCAATAATTTCTACAACTGTTGCGACCTGTTCGAAGTCCAGAAGACCTGCTACGGTTACTGTTACAGTTTCAACTCGGACGTGTCCGAATACAGCAGACAGTACGTCGCAGTATCGTACCGACTCCGGGGGACTCGGTAGCGCGTTCGGGATTCGGGCCGCTGCCGCCGAACCGCCGAAGATAATTATTGCCCTTACGATACGCACACAGGCGTTTCAAGTGCACGACGACGTTCGCTGACCAAAAATGCGCTATAATGGGTCCGCCGCGGCCGAAACTAGACCACCGGGGGGGGGGGGGCTGGTCATTACTACTAACTTCAGTTTCCGCGCCCGGTATACTCCGTTAACGGCGCCCGTGTTGGCCTCGTCGCGTCCCACAAACGATAATTTCGTACAATTTGAGTACCGGCCGTTCGTCGTTTTTCTATTCGACGTTCGGTCCGTTCGTTTTTGCGACGGATTACACGAATTCGTCGTCGATACGGTCGCCAAAACGGCGGGCCTTTTATTCGTCGTTCGAAATCTTTCCCGCCATTTTCCAACGAGACGTCGCGTACAATTAATCTAATTGTACTAACAATTAATTACTAACCGTCGAATTAACAGTCCGATTTGAATAACGAAAACGGAAACGATTAACCTCCTCCTCCTCCTCGGCCACTCGCCGTTATTTTTATGATCCGAGTTGCCTGCGTCGCTTGAACCGCGCGTATTTTCGTAGCAAAACGATATTTTACGGAATGTACGGAGATCAAAAGGATTTCTGGTTGGACGACCGAGGTTTACCGAGACCCAAAAGAACTGGCGGTTACGGCCCGTGGTCGGGATTACGGTTCTCGATGATCGCTCAAAAGATACCGTCCTATCTTCAAGCGAAGCCCGGAGTTATGGTAAATATTAAATCGTGTACGGGTTTTAATCGAATTGTAACGAGTTTTAACGATCGCAATTTTCCTCGCGTAGTACGAATAATAACTGTTGGTCCGAATGTGTACGTGACGATATTCTCGATTTTACGAACATATCATTTTGATCGGTCCCCAACGATCAGTTTGCCGCGCGAAATAATTTTGTCCTTAATATCGTATCTAACTTCGACGCTCGCCATTACCGCCGACTAAAAACAAAAAAATTAGTAACCGACGCGAACTGATTATGTATTATTATCTAATACCTTTAAATGATTAATTCTTGTATATATATTTGTATCTCGGAAACAGCTCCAACGATTTTCATGAAATTTAGTATGCAGGGGGTTTCGAGGGCGATAAATCGATCTAGCTAGGTTTCATTTTTAGTAAACGTCGTTTTATCCGTGTTTAAAAAAATAATACCGAGCAAAGCTCAGTCACCCGATATTAGTCCGTAAAGTACGACCGAGTCCACGCTTACAAAACCGAACGTTTCGAATACATTATTTTAATCTATACCGATTTTTCCGAAGGTTTCGAGAAAAACAAAACGAGACGTAAAACCGACGCCATTTTCGAATTCGACGCGTTTATTATAATAAGACGCGTGTCGAATGTTTTAAACGAGTGTTGCGTGATCGCGTGACGCGTACGTATTTTTCTTTCCATTTCCGTCGAAAATTGTAAATATTCGTCGTTAATAATTTAAACATTCATTTTAACGTCGTTTCATAATTACGTAGACACGTTTGGAGAGAATCTAACTCCGATTTTGTTGGCTATGTAAATCGCGACAATTTGATACAACGTTATTACTGTTTTCGTATCGTTATATTTCACCGGCGTCCGTCACGTAATTTTAACGGTCGCGAGTTGTTCGAACACGTTATTTTTCAATATTTTATTACGCTTCAATAATAAATTACGCTTAATAATCCGGAAATATTTGTTTTTTTTTGTCGCTCGAATATTATTTAACTTTGAATACGTACCTAGCGCGTGTAAATATTCGTCAAAAAAGTCCCGATAAAAAAATTCGTTTCGAAGCTTCGCGTTCGGTATCGCCATAAACGGAATTTTGAAATGACAAGCGCCACGCCTCCGAACGTGTATGGGTATAATTACGGGCGAAAATTCGAAAATTACGTTTTTACCTACAACTACGCCATAAGTCCGTCGAAATACGCGATCCAATAAACAAAATGTATTATGAATGGCGCGCGAATGTGACGCGTATAGGCCGTTAACTTACTTTCGAAATCGCTTTTTCGTGTATGTAGGCGGTTCGCCTAAAAAATGATAATGCGTTGCGAATACGTACCCGAATCCACGGTGGCGCGTATATTTTTAAAACATCGGGACGTTTCCCTTTTTTTTTCTTCGATTTTTTTTTTGTAAATAACCGTAATAAATGATTGTATATACATATATATATATATATATTGTGTTCACGATGTATTCGTCGTACGTTTTGTTAATATTTTAACATTAACGCTTCATAATCTATTCAGACATCGGGTTTAGTCTGTACACGATTACCCGGGTCGATGTGTATAATTTATGTGTCCGAATAGCGTATATATACATATAGAATTCGGACAAAAGTCCTAAATATAATCGAGAGTTTCTTGTTGGCGAAAAAGAAAAACATTTTTCGAACCTGACGTTTCTTTTTGTTTACGAAACCGGTGAAATATCGTTCGCGAAACGGCGAAGTATAAACGTAACGCGGTCTTTATTTTTCGTTTCGAAATTGATTTCTAGGTGCTGGTCAAAGACCCGAGCGCGTTGCCGAATAATATGGGAATAATGGTGGCCAAAGGCACCAGCGGGTACATACGAGTGTGGGGCGATAAAGTGCTCCCGACTTCGCGGCTTATCCGCGTGAAACCCGAAAAACGATATTGCTTATATCCGCACGAGAAGAAATACTTGGGCAGAGGTTACTTGCGATCCAACTGTCTGGCCTATTGTTACATGCGATTTATGTATCACGATTGCGGTTGCGTGCCGAGTTTCAATTATTTCCTGTACGAGACGGGTAAGAACGGACGAGGAATCCGGCCGAATTTCGTTCTTCGGTCTCGTACAGACATTTGCTTTTAGCACGCGTGTACGTTAATAATTAACGTACCGATAATTCGTAGTTTGTTAACGTTTCGCAGATTCTCCGCCGTATCCCGAGTGCAATTTAGAAGGACTCGTGTGCTTGGCCGATCATTCAAGTAAATCAATTAAAAATTAATACTACGGTAGTGTCGCGGTGAATTGGCCAACAGCGGATACGCGCGTATTTCGATCATCGGTCGTCGGTTAAATCAGCGGCGACGACGACGCGATTCCGGGAAAGAAATGACCCGTAGGGCGGTTCGGTGCCATATTTACAATTTTCGTTTTTCGTAATAACGAAATAATTTTTAAACGCCGATATTATCGTGCACCGGTTGTATTAGAATTTCACGAATAATCAAAATGAATTAACGAAATCGAAAGAAATACATCCGTAGTTAAATGTTAGACTATTTCGTTTCGTTCGTTATAATTTACAAAACAAACCGACCGCTTACGATTGTATTATGGACACGTTTAAAATTCAACAAACATTCTCCGGGTGAGGGGAAACCCGTAACAACCCCTGCCTCATTAATAATACGTCACTGGTGCGGTTGATATTTACGATTACGGGAACACGGCGACGTTGTTGTTATCGAAAAATATTAATTTTTGATCCGCTCGGTAAAAAAACAAAAACGATCCGATAATTTATTATTGTAACGTTCCCGGTCGTTTATACGTTACATTCGTACTGCGCTTAAATATCGATATTTATTATTCCCAAACGCCTACACGTTCGTAACAATATTATTATAATATCGTGTCACGGTCTTATACCGATCGTTCAGTGAATGGTGTTATTGTGTGTGTGTGTGTGTGTGTGTGTGTGTGTGTGTGTATCAACGGAGGTCGAATATAAGGGATCCGACTTTCTTTTATTTTTTTTTTTATTTTTGCCAACCCACGCGTACGATTCGGGTATGTTACGTTTGACGTGTGTGTATGTGCGCAAAGTATGGAGCGTTTCCCCCGAGAAAGTTTATCGAACGCCTTTTTTAATTTTTACCATCCAAAATACGCGTAATACGTTATTACGGAATATTGTACCTATAATTTGTCGCGGGTACGACGTGGCGGCCCGTACGGCCTATATAACGAAACGATTCGTTTCGTTCGGCTGTTACGTAATTTATAAATGAAATCCGAATTGTAATCGCGATTACGTTTATATTGTAAAATCGTTTTAAAAACGCGAAGATAATCGTTATTGAAATATGTTCGCTTTTTACCGCTCGTTAATTTCTTTGTTTTTATTACTTTTCCAAATGCCACAAAACGAAAATTGCCGTACATATATATATATATATATATATATATATATATATACACATACCGTTTTCAGCGAATTTAATAAACATCAACGATCGTGACAGAAATCTATCCTCCGACCTAAAATGCCAATGTCCAGGCGACTGTTACAGTCAAAAGTACAGGTCTAACGTGATCGTGCTGAATGAAACGTGAGCCAATTACATATTTTTTTTTTTTGCGAACGAAAAAACCGCCCAACGATTCGACTCGATTACGAAATTTATCGTTTTCAGAAACAAACCGGATCAAATTACCGTCGACGTATTTTTTCACAAGTCCACATGTTTCCTGTACGAAACGGACATCGTGTTCGACTTCATGAACGCTCTAGGTACGACGTGACGCGTTCCGTGGCGACGGACGTGTTTATCAAATACGACACCATATTTTTCGCGAACGCGCGAAACGTATTTCAATCGATTTTTATTGTCGTACCGAAACGTCACAGCGCCCGAACACCGCTCGGATTACAATCGTTAAAAATCGCCGAACCACAAACGTAAAAAACACTATCGCCGCGTTACAATAAATTCCTCGTTATTACGCTCAATTTACCGACGAATTAACAACGTCGAAAACGTTCCGTGGCGAGAAATTACACACATGCTCGCGAAATACAACGAACGTATTCAATTATTATTAGTATCAACGTTTCCGTATCGATATTTCCAACCTCGGAACTATTCGGAGCTTCGTAATTGGCTCGACGAATTCGCGTCGAATTTCCTATACACGAATTAACGGTCGTACGTTCGTTTTTTCGTTCGAACGAGCCTGGAGATTCGTCATATATTTCCCATTTAGTTCGGCCGAGCCCCTCGCGGCCTAGACGTTACTCGATCAACCGGAACGCCGGCGCAAAACGTTTCGTGGTTTTTAACTAACCACGCCGAATTAACCGGCTCCGCCCGCCTATTCGTGACGGGGGACAGCGCTAATCGGCGACGCGCGTTTTCTCGTTTTCAGTGAGCTACGGAGGCGTTTGCGGACTGTTCCTGGGCGCTTCGTTGATCAGCGTCGTCGAGTTTATAAACTTCCTGACGTTCCGTCTGTACGACTACTATTGGTCGAACCGCCCGCGTCGGAACAAAATTTTCCAACAATTCGTCAATTGACGAATTTTCTCCGTGTATTCGCAACACGGTGCGCGTCGTCGGGGTTTTTTTTTTTTTTTTGGGGGGGGGCGATTGACGTCGGATGACCGCAGTAGCTCGCGTGTACGTTATTCGTATATTTCGGAAGATTGGAGATTTACACGTTATCGTCGGGTAAATTATCCGATTATCGACGACAATCACGCGGTGTCGAAAACGACGCGTCCGTTCGTTTCACCACGACGTTTTTCTAATTTCGCGTTGTTTTCGTACAGTAGTAGTAGTAGTAGTAGATGTACTGTAACGACGTAACTGTTGTGAAGCGTTGTCAAATAAAACGGTGGCGAGATCATTTTTATTCGGAAACGTCGTGGAAAATTCGAGAACGTAGAAACAATATCGCGTTTCCGTGGTAACGACGAACGCGGCCCGATGTCCGAAATTCGACGGCGTTCGCTTAGGTTTTTAGCGGGTAAATAGAATACGGCCGTACTATTTTTAGACTAAAACGGTAACCGCCGCAAGGTGGGTCGAACGTAAAATTATTATTCGACGTTCGGAAACGATCGCGCGGCCAAGGGAGTACGTACAACGTAATGCGGGCACGACGACAATTGTCAAGTTTATCCATTTGCTAACCTGTAATTTGTATCGACGTCGTTACGCGTAATAAAAAAAAAAAAAATACGAGACCGTATTTATACGACCCGTTTCGGCGATTTTTTTTTTTCGTAAAACCGTACGGCCGTTTTTTGTGTTGTACCTTTTGCGTACGAATTATAACGGCCGTTGGATTAAACGTTAATTTCGTCCGGCCGTAATAAATTGCGGCGGGAAAAGAAATCGCTTCGAACCTAACGAATAATACGGCGGAAGACGTATTATTAAGCCGTATAAAACGCATAAAAGATCCACGAAGTCCATTATTAACGTTTTATTTTTATTATTTCGACATTCGCGTTCATAAATCATAACGACAACGATGCTGCGGAGCTATAACGCTTTTTCAACGAAAGCTAATACGGAGAAAAAACCGCGATAAATGACCGAATATTAATGGCGAACGTCGTTTTAACGGTCGATAATACGCGGATAAAACATTATTCGAGACGAGTTTTTAAATACACGTGTAGAAATTTCGCGTCCTCGATTTTTAGTCTACGGCGTTTGTGGTACCCTATTCGAATATTTCAAACGTATTCAATTACGTTTAAACGTACGTCTCGAACCCGATCGGTTGAACACGAATCGTTAACGATCTGCCGTATCGTCAATACGCTTCGATTTGTCGTACAACGACGAGTCTCCGATCCATATTTCCTATTGACTTTTCGACGCCAGCGTAATACATTTACACGGTACTTCGGGATCTCGGCGAAACGACCGATTAAGCGCATCAACGACGCCCGCCGATTTGTATCAAAACTGGCCGGTATTTTTAGATTACCGACAGTACAGGACGGCAAATGGTTCGCTAGGTTAAATTAATAATTACGGACGGAGAGAACTATGTCGGCGGATTAACTATATCGTTAATTTTTACATCATTTTTTTGTTAGTATATATATTAAATATTGACCGCCGGCTAAACCGGCGATTTCGTCGTCGGCCGATCGTTCCGTGTTCTCAAAATCGAAAAATGTGTCATACGACATCGTAACACGTACGTACGTAACAACCGGAACACTCGCGCTGTTCGAAAAACCGTACAAAAATACCAAGAACCCATACACGACTTAATCCAAAATTATTATAAACCTATGGACTCGTAGAGGTAATACGCACGCCTAGGAAACAATAAACACCGAGCTACGTACGTAATAATAGTGGCACACTTGACCAGTGTCCGTTTCTGTTGGGTAGTTAAAATATGTCCCTTCTAAATCAATGTAGTTGAATAAGTTACGATCACTATCCAATATCTAACAAACGCACATTTTTTATTGTAATAAAGATACGCGATACCGTCGAACTCTACTTATTAAACGATTTCTCGGGCCGAATCGCCTAAGGGGATCAGAAACAGCGTTATTTTTCGTATTATTTCCTTAGAAAATCCGTTCAAAACTAATACACGTAGGAAAATGTGTATTTCTGATCAATCCTTTTAAGTAACGAATTATGATTATTCATAAACCGAATATTGAAAAATATTTTCATTTATTTATTTTAGTTCTACGAAATTGCGTAATATATTTTTTCAAAACCCAGAAATTTAAGATCACCAGTTTCTACCATCATATTTGTAAAAAGCGTTTAGAATTAATATAAAGTTTTGTTCGTGTACAATATTAAAAAATAACCAACTGTGACATATTTCAAGCTATTTTAATAAAACATGAATTAAGACATTTGTTTATTAAACTTAGCAGCTAGGGGACTAAAAATGGATCGTATATTATGCGCTCCAGTTCATAATCATAAAACCTAGACAAACTTATCAGTTATTAGGTTGTTTTGCACTTAAAAGTTTTGTTGATAATTATCAATTTTATAATAATACAAACGGATAATCCTGTAGGAAATTAAAAACAAACGTACTTCAACTTTTGGTAACATATTTACACATATACTGTGTATGTTACAAATTCATTAAGATGTGCGCTTAATTATATTAACCATATAGCTTTTAAACATATCGTTACTTAGAAAGTATTGTATCAATCTAAATCCCAATAATTACTGTACTTCCTCTCTTTTCCAAAAAAAAAAACCTATTAATTACATTTAAATATGAATGAATACATTTCTTTAAAACTATATAATATTTATTAAATTTTAGATTAAATTGGAATAAAAATATTTTATATTATTTAACCGAGGTCAAATATAAGCTGGTTAAAAATGTTTTCATCGGCATTATATTTCAGAAATTTAATGTTAATCATAATAATTAAAAGTATAATATGAATGCGATTGTCAGCATTAATGTTAGAATAGCAAAATGTTAATTTTTATTTTATATTAAATGTTTACAGTTGAGGTTTTGTTTAACGATATAATGATGAAAATAAGAGACTATGCTAAAAAAATTTCAAGAATTACTGACATAAATAATGTGTTTAAATAAAAAACTATGAATTGTTTATACATACCATATTATTTTAATAGTAATTATTTACCACCAAGTAGGTTAACAATTGGGTGTTTTTGTATTTTAAAATTATAAAATGTCAATTTTGTTTATTCTAGTTTGATTTAATGATAAATAGAAAGTTTTAATACAAAGAAATAAATACAATAAAAATAAAAATAATAAAATTTGAGTACTCTACAATTTATTAACTCATTACCTTACATTATGTAAAATCATCGTTACATCTGTGATTTAACAGGTGGTGATTATGAATATATATATAATAGTTGTTGAATTAATTAATCAATTTTGACAGTAGTGTAAATTTTACGTACAAATGCATGAGCGCCAATGTAACCTACAGTACCACACATGATTCCTAGAGCAATACTAAATAATGCCATGTAACCAAAATAAAATGTTGTTTGGAATAGTCCATACATTCTGAAACATAAAAAATAATAAATATAATACGCGTATATAGTATGAAGATTTACATTCTGTGTGAATAATTATTTTTTTATTAAATTCATTAGTATAAATTACTTTTAATCTAAAACAAAAATAATTATATTACTTACTTTGTTTTAAACATGAAGTAATAATATGAATACAAATAAACATAGAATGCAGTGGACGCAGCTGCTGCAAAACTTGTCCACTGCCTGCAATGGAAATAAACATTTATTCAGAATTTAGTTCGGAACAAATTACATTATTATTATAATAATAATTATTCAGGTTACCATCTATAATCTTCGGCATTAAGTAGAAAGTAAGTACAAACAATAGTGACACAAACAGTCACCACCATAAGTATCAAAACGACCAGTAGCATGAATCCATAAACGTAATATATTTTATAAGCCCAAAATGAAGTAAATATAAAATACCTAAAATTAAAAAATAGTCCGTAATTATGTTGATAACAATTAAACTCATATATACTAAGGAGCTACATATATTTTAACATACATCTCAATAAATATAGACCCAAAAGGTAGTATTCCACCGAGCATTGTGATTATTAACGGTTCCATAAACCATTTTTTTTCTGGGATAGGTCTGGGTACAGCATTTACTCGGCAAGGATAATCTGGTTGCCCAGACAAATTTCGTCCAATTAAAGTTCCGACCAATGTGAGAGGTAATATGACAAAAATGCATATACACGCTACTGCAACCTATAAATCGTCGTTTGTTACTTAACAATTCGCAACACATGTACGATACACAAACTGTAGCTTACCATTGAACCAAATGGAATAGCACGCGATGCATGATAGTAGATAGCGATAAAGTTTATGAGAAATGCCATACCGCAAACCAACATTGGCATTAAAAATGCAGATAACAACATTTGCCTAATCCAAATACGCCCACCCATCTTGGCATATAAAGATCCACCAAAGTAACCATTTACAGGAGATGTAACAGCATATACAAATATTGAAGTGCCCAATAATGAACCTCGCCTAGTAAACAAAAATTGATTATCAAAAAATGCCATATTAATTATAACATATGACACTTGGATATAGCATTTACTCGGTATATAAATCCCCAATTATTGTGAATATTATAACTACAAGAGTGACTAGAGTAATGTGGTGACCACACCCAATAATGGCAGAAAAAAACATTGGATAAGATGCTGGACGGAAAACATCACCGTGAACTTGTTTCCAACCATATTCGTCTCCTAAATCTTTTTCCTAGTTTATATTATATACAAATTTAAAACATGTAAAATAAAGTCAAATAAATATATATATATTTATTTATACACATATACCATAGTATCAATTTCTTCATCTTGACTGTAACGAGCATAATCTTTACGTACAGTTCTCAACAAAATCATAGTTACTAATCCAACTAAAAATATAACCATCATAAAACTGTTAAAAATACTAAACCAATGAATCTGAAATAGTAAATACACACGTTAATATACATAGGTACAGAAAATGTTATTTATTAACTTACTCTGTGTTCAAAGAATTTGGGATCCAAATATTTATTGAAACGGTCCTTATACATGATTGTAGAAGGTTTCCAATTTATCTCGTATGAGAATTCAATATTAGTGTTTATTTTCAATTCGACTTTTGATTCTGATGTTAAATTTACATCAACGATATGTTGACCATTATAACCGATATCAAATTTTTTATGTGTCCAAATATAGTATTTGTTATCAGTTTCATTTACTTTTCCGACGATACCTACAATATAAATATAATTTTTAATGACATACTTAAAAGAATAATAGAAGTTTATATTGATGTAATTTACCCCAAATTGGAAGATCATCGATATACATTTGATACCAATAGTCATTTCGTACAGCATATATAAATGCTTTTAATGTAATATCATCCAAATGTACTTGACAGAAAGGAATTTTGGATATATCCTCTAAATAAGTATCAAAATATAAACAAATTAATTTAATTATGGATAATTACATTTACCTTTAAAATGTACATCTAGTCCACTATATACAAGTTCAACACCCTGTAATGCTTCACCAAGTGTTTCATGGTAATGACTAATTGAATCTTTTGTGCCCGCACAAAATGGCAAGCTAAAATAAGTATATGTTTCTTGTCGATTATTAAATGGACCAACAGTGTTCATCCATAGTACCACTTCCTCATTATCTTGATACTAGAACAAAAAATAATTCATTTAAAACCATATATTAAATATAACATAATTTTATTAAATTGCTGATATCTGAACAGAAAATCATTTGATGAAAGTTTTGTTTACTAATAACATATGAATAAGGCACGAACTAGACTTAACAAGGAATTATCTATTGTATTTAGTAATAATTAAATTGATATAGAATATAAATGTAGGGTTGTATCAGTAAATCTAACATTGAAACTTCCTAAAATATGGTTTTCCATATTGCAGTATATGAATATGACAAAAACAATACTATAAACCGGGATTATTTAGAACAAAATTATAGTTTACTAACATATATCACATAAGACTAGACCTATATACTAATCCAACAGCAATCCAATTTCATTATAACTATCAAAATATAAGGTGTTTTAAATATTTAAGACTATACAATTTAGTGTAAGATTTTAAAATTAAGATAGGATTACTCCACTAAAAGGAAAATCCTCAGACAAAATTTGTATATATTAAATACAAAGTATGTTTGAAATTTATTCTTAACAACTTTTGAGTTATAAACCTAAGAAGTTAAACAATTAATGTAATATCTAATATTAATTACATTTTAATTAATTATTGACCTATATTTAAGATAAAAAAAAATTAAGTACTTAACATAAAAATATCATGATATTAAATTATAAGTGTATAATACTCAACAATGTCTTATGAGTGATATCTAAGCACTCTATATCCAGCCATATCATTAAATCAATTCATCATCATTAAAATAAATTATAACAAATAATGTAATGTCGAGTAACAAAAAAAAAAATAGAAATGTTACAATTTTACTTACTATATGATTGTGTTCATCGCAATTGACGAAACAAGAATTTATAACCAAAAGCGAGACGAAAACTTGGAGGTGATTCATTGCAAATCGTCTAAGGGATAGCTCAGTAAATCATTTTTGTTGTACTTGGATAGAAATGTTCATATTATTATAATAGGTAAAGAAACTATTTAATAAAAAATAATTAAATAGACGCAATACTTATTGCTGTAATTGATTTTCAAAAATAAAAATCGATAACAAAAAATTACTAAAAAACAATTTTTGTTAAAGTTAAATATAAAGTTTCCTTTTTTTTATCTCAAACGAGCGACGACTAAAGTAGTTGGCAATATTCATGATAATGAATACTCGTATACATCGTCCATGACGGTAAGATACTTGGTATTAAAACTCTGGGAGTTAACATAAAATAAACATAGCCTATAAAATCGTTAAAAGCCCAAAGAGTGTACAGCAATTGTACATTACCGCAATCGTGGTTCAGTGTTCCATTTAAATCATTTTTACTGGACATTTACACGTTTTTATGTATTTATTACTGCCAAATATGATCGTCCATTATCGAGAATTAAAATAATCGAATTTTTCAATTTATAATATTATTGTGGATTTTAAATATCGATTTTCGACGGTTGATGAATCGATTATGTAAGAACTATATATACTGTGATGGTGATTGCCATTGGTTTTTAGTTTTCGATTATCGTTGTATCGTTGTTTACTGATGCACGCACGCGCACTAATTTTTAAGACTTACACTCACATTCACGCACGCGCACAACTAAACTACGGAGTACAATATCCTCATGGCTTTTGTTACATGAACATTTTACGGCGGCGTGCGGCCTGATCTCTTTGTGAAATAAGTTACTTTAAGCCTTTATTCGCCATTTTTGTTATAATTATTTTGTACGCCGCTTTAATACCAATATTCCCATCCCAAAATATTGATGTAGACCACCAACCGAATCCGGAAAAATCGAAAAGGTGAGACATTTTTATTCGTATTTTATCATACCGTAGACGCGTAATGTATTGTTGCGTTGTAACATCGTGTAATGGTAGGTAGTGTTTGGCAGCGGTATCGGTATATTTGCTCAGTGTATTGAACGTTCGGACGTTAATTTTAGCGCGTACTTTGTTTTTTTCATCTGCATTTTCGTTTCGGAAATGTGAACACTAATTCCTTTTTCCATCTTCGATACATGTATTTTTTTATAATTTTTTACTACGTTTCGGCTTATTGAGCATTCCTCACACCCTTTCCCCTTTCTCTTGATATTGACGTCATGGCGTTTGTCTAGATGGAATGAGGCAGCTCAGATGAATACGAAACATTCGTATTGAATGTTTTGATTGGTCTAAAGGTGTGACCCCAATTCTACATGTATCATCGAAATTCGCGTTTTTCCAGTGAATGAGGTGTATGACTCACAGCAGTCACGCACCATTCGACCACCAGTAATAGCTATAATTGCATCATTATACATAGGTAATTAACCTTAACTGAAACGTCAAACATATGAATTTATGAATCATTTTCTTTGTGCTTCTTCATTCCATCACGTTTGTTTTTTCATTAGTTTTATAATATTGCTGCTAGTACTTGTGTGTGATTTACAAATTTGTGTTTAAACTGTACAACTATGGATGTGTATGATGTGTAAGTTTTGTTTTTTATATACCCATCTGCATGTACTTAAATTGTATATATTACTCGTATCACACTTTACTTATGCAAAGTACATAATACATAATGACCTAGCAAAAATTTGTATATACAATGTACACGTGATTTTTGACATTTTAATTTCATAAAAAAAGTGTCAAATAGCTACAATATGTATATCTATTAAAACCCAATCGATGGTATTTCACGTAACTAATATTATAATAAATGTTTTATGATTATTAACGCATATAGAATTATTTAGTTCTATAATTAGTAAGTTATTTATAATTTTATTAGCTATCGGTCGCATTATATTGAACTGTACAATTCATAATTTGAACGAATTAATGGATATTGTATATATGATAAATTTGGATAGATTGATTTTCATATATAATTTTGAAAAGTAATGTATGTGTTCTATTTATATTACACTTTTAAGTGTAATACTAACAATTTTATGATTTTACCTATATTTGTATATATTTAAAGTAGGTATATGATTATTAATGAAATATATATACCATGTCTGGTCATTAATAATTACTACTAATGTTAAATTATATGTCTTAAGTTTAACATCCGTTCTCATTCCTAATTAAATAGATATATATTTATTATTTTTCCCTTATTTAGTTATTTAAACCCTGTATGTAATCACTAATTGAAAGTAATTTAAATATATAAACATACTCGGTATAATACATACTTATACCTATATTATATCGATTTAAAACGTGTTATTTTATCCCAATTATATCATTTGAAGTGAAAACATAACTACTTACTATATATTCTAAAACTTTAAATGTCAAAAATATTTTTAAGTTTTACAATTCTCAGTGTTCATTAAAATTAAATAAAAGTGAATTTTTTTGTTTTATTTCAGTGGTTGTGTTCAGTGTTAAAAATAAAATGAATAATTTAACTACAGATACTCTTTTCAATGTAAAACCAGATCTTAAAAAATTATCATTAGAAGAACTCCGTAAATTAAAAGAAAACATTGGAAATATATGTAAAAATACTACTACTAAAAAAACAATTTCAAAAGATGGCTCTATAACTGTAAAACGGAATAAAAATAGACCATCTGAGATATCTTCTAAAATAGAGGTTCCTTTAAATCGGATTAAAAAGGTACCTCAAGTTAAAACTATAGAAAAAAAACCTAAATGTATTGATCCAAGATTTGATTCATTGTATGGTGACTTTAATAAACATATTTTTGAACAAAATTATAATTTTTTAAATAACATAAGAGACAAAGAAAAAAAGAAATTGCAGAAAAAATTAAAACAGAAAGGCCCAGAAGAAAAGAAAGAGCAAATTAAATTATTATTACAAAGAATGAATAATCAGGAAAGAGAAAAACAAAAAATGGAAACTCAAAAAAAAATTAAATCCGAACAGAAACAAAAAAGATTAATTGCTTTAAAAGAAGGCAAAAAACCACAGTTTTTGAAGAAACGTGAAACAAAATTATTGCAATTAGTGGATCAATATGAAAGCTTAAAATCTACAGGAAAACTTAACAAGCACATTAAACTGAAGAAGATTCGAATTGCTGGGAATGAAAAAAGAACTATATTTAATAATTCTACGGAATAATTTTATAATCATTCTTAAAAAAAATTTGTTTACTTTAGAAACCTAAATCGTAAGATAAAAATAGAATTTTAACTAAGGTAAAACTAATTATTGTTATATGGCATTGAATTTTTTGTTTTTTTAATTATGTTATCTACAAAAAAATTAACGATGAATGCTAGGCAAAATTTAAATAATTTTGCACCTTTTGTTACAATTTAATTATTCATGTTGTATTCAATGAGATTTGACACTTAGTAACGTAATTAAATACTTAATTAGTTTAATTATTTTTCCTTAGCCATTTTTATTTTGTGTGTTAAAATAAAAATAATAACAGACAAGTAATTTATTTTCTTCATCGGTAAATAAATATTAACATTCTACAATATCCATAGACTATACTGCATGTATTAATAAAAATAATTTAATTTAAATTGTTTCTTTAACCTTATACTTCATTTTTGTGTATTTACTGTTACTAGTTAGTAGGTTTATGGATTAAGTATTACGAGTAATCCTTGTGCAAAGAATCATTGAGTATGTCGACAGAAGAAACGTATTTCCTAATATGTTTGTTGCATGTATGTGACCACTAGGCAATGCTTTATTTAATGTTTGTAATTATTGCGACAATTACATATAACGATGCTGCCTAAACTATTTCCATTTAACAATTGCTTTTAAGACAAACGTTTTACAAAATATGCGTTAATTTCCTGTAAATTGAAAAATATGTGTTTCAATAATAATCAATTTATTTGTAATGTATTTATGTCCATTGTGTGATACGATTATTCAAAACAACAAGCAACTGGTGAATATTTGAATTACTATATTGTTTTTTGTGTTGTAAAAAAATTTTGACACTTAATAGACAGTAGTTTTAATAACTGAGCAACAATTCATTAGTATCTATAAATTATTGGTGAAATTAAAGTCAAAATAATTTCTTGGTAAAATTGTGAATATTGCTCAACATGTTTGTTAATGATAAAATTTAATGTATGTATTATTGAACTTATATTGTCCACAATTATTTTTCAAATTTAGAATATTGTAAATCAAATCATGTGTAGCAGTCAATCCAACATCAAAATTCCCAAATGAATAATTACTTTCCAATATTTCATAGAAATTACACTACCTCACACTATATTTTTTTTAAGTTTTGCGTTTATAAATGTACGTAAAAGTGAAAAAATTTGGGGCTATCCCAGTGAACAACAATGAACAAATAATGCCTAAATTATTTATGCGGCGGCCGATGATGAGAATGTTTGGATGAGAACTAAAAACGTTAGAAACCTTGCACATCCGATGGAATTGCAGCCCTTTGTAATCTTGACAGGTGTTTACAAGCATTTAAACGCCAGTTGTAAGGCCGGAGGGACAACAACCCGTGAAACGACCACGAACGATCGAAGTATTGTCCGAGTAAACGTACGTGCGTGCACTCCGTCGAGCCCGTCCGTCTTATCGTTGTGTAGAGTTCGGTACGATCACGATTCGCATTCTACCGCGTATGGTGCCCCGATGGCGTCGTCGACATGTGGCACCCCCGTGGCAGCGCAACGTATTTTGTAAATCTGACGTTCGATAATCGTACAAAATCGAACGTTTGAAAATCGTCGCCGTTCGGTGGTGTTTCGTGTCGTCGTCGTCGTTGTCGCCAGGCGGGTTTTGTTTTTCTTTATTGTATTTCGAGAACGTACGGCGGACGGCTTCACCGTGTTGTAGTGCCAACGAACGGACGCGGCAATATCGTTTTCGTTCGGCGTTTTTCGCGGGGGTATTTTTTTTTTATTTTTTTTCCAATTGCTTTCCATCGGAATGGTTTCGTCCTATGACTATTTCTTTAGTAATCTGAGGTCGTACGCGTATTTTGTTCTCCGGTCGTGTGTGTTTATCTCAAAAAACGCATAGGCTATACAACATCAATCGATAATAAAAAAAAAAAAAACGGAACAGTTTAGGAAAACATGTCTAGATTAGAAATGTTACTGCGTCGCGTATATTTCTATTATTATTATTATTATATTGTAGGGTATTTGATTTTATTTTACTAGCGTTTTAATTTAATGGGTTTTTATCTTCAACAACAACCTCAGGGTTCCCCACTGCGTCCGTCACCGCCACCCTCCACCATGTTTTATTACACACACACTCGGCTACTGACGCCGTGCACCTGTGTCTGTTCATGGGCACACACGCGCACGCGCGACAGCAACCACATGCGCTATATACACATACGTACGACTGCACGATTTTGTTGCGTAAATCGTAAAACGAACAACACGATATTATTATTTCGTCACGGGCTCCTCGGTCACATGTGCTTTCGTATGCCCATCGTCGTGGTGTATGGCCAATCTTCAATAGTAAATCGACGTTTTAACTGCGCCCCTCCGAAAGTCCTTGATACGTTCGTTCGATTTACGGTAATATACGAAATAATGTCGTTCGGGAGAAAAATGAAAACGTAATTTATTTGTCTTTCCCGGACTCTGCGACGGTGCTTTCGATATTAAAATATATATTATCGTACGCGTAATAATAATTATCGCAGTCCTTGTCGAACACGTTTATATGTATGTATGTATGTGTGTGTGTGTGTGTGTGTGTGTATATATATATATATATATATACGGTCGTTGACATTTTGTTATTATTTGGTCTACGCACGCGCACACGTTTCTTGAGCTTGCATATACGTTTTACTATTTATTTATCGTCGCGTTGTTAATAAATCGCAATTATCAAATAGTCTCGTTTGTACTTGATTGGATATGACGATTAACGTATTGTCGAGATTTACGTATTCGTATTTGCGTTTCGCGAAGACGCCGTATGTTATAATTTTTTCTACTTCGTCGTATTCGTTCGTTATATCGAAATGATGTTGCAATACACGTTCGATGCGTCGCCATCGTCTGGGAACCACTTGTCACGCGTCCCGCAGCTAAGCCTGTTGGCACTGGATAAACACTGCACCTCTGCCCATGACGTTTAACCCTACTCTCCCCCTCGCACCATCAAAACACGATCTTCTCGCGTTTTAATTTATCGTGTTTTTTTCTTTCTTTACACTCCAATGGACACACTCCTGATTCGAGTGTTTAGTAGTGGTAGACCCGCAGGCTGCAGCTAGTCAGTCGTATTGCGTTTTTCGTTTGTCGTTGTTGATGTTTTACTGTGTCGCCGTCGTTTTGTTGTTTCTTTAATTACGGTTTTTTTCTTTCATATAGAAACCGTAGATATAGGGCGAATAACGTTCTATTCATTCTCCTAGGTAAAAATCGTATAATTACGATACATATACGATTATTGGTAGGTCGATGTGTTTATGTTTGTACTTTTTTCCAATCGTTTATATTAACATTGAACTGATCTAATTTCACCAATATTAAATCTTATCTTAATCGTATCAGTATTTAAACTCACGGATACATACATTACATATAATAATTATAAGAATTTATTAGATTGGTGAGAAGGTACTTATTTTATTTAATGGCTATTTTCGTTAATTACGTCGCAATTAAAGGATAAATTGGACCGTTTTTATCGTTTGCGAATAAACGTAATACATATTTTTATTTTATATATTCCGATTGAAAAGAAGAAAATGTAATTATTAATAAACAAGTAATCAATCACCTAATCTTTTATTTTTAATTAAACAGTATTAAATATAATAAAGAATGTTGTAATAATTAAATTAAAAACTTAAATAATCATGTTTGGGATTTCCACAATAATATTAATCACGCAAATTCTAAAAGTTACTAAATAAATAATTGTCTAACTACTGCTGACAATAACTTGTAGGTACCTTCATATATTTTGTTTGTTTAAATAATTTAATCCAAATTAGTAGTGTTTAATTTAATATTTGAAGGGTTTTAGCTTTGTAAATTATCTTTACATTTAATTTTACGTGATTTACACATTAATTTATGTATTTACATCTATTTATAAATTGATACAGTCTCAAAATGTATTAAAAACATATTTTTTACAGATCACAATGGATTCTCAACAAGAAGAAAATGCAATAGAATTGTGCTCAACAACAAAAGAAGAAGATAGTCTTTTATCAGCATCCACTGCGTTTTTTGAAGAAGAATTCGACGACGACGAGGTGTTTTTGGACGATTCTCAAAGTGTTGATATGGAAACATCATTGACCATTCCAGCTAGATTGCGTAGAACTTCAGATGTTATTGATTGTGTCGGAGAAGCAACGTCTTCTATTATGACTCATGTTAAACGTCATAGTTTTCCGTCAACGTCTGGTGAAACCACTGTATACTCTGCTACATCGAAGGCTACAAACATTGTCGAGATAAATAAATCTAGACGTGCTGAGTTGACTACAGAATCATTTGATCTAGGTTATAGTAGCCCTGGAGCACCATTTTCAAGTAGATCTGTTCAAGGAACATGGTTTAAATTTAGCCCCAGTCAAAATACTGATTCCATCGACGCTAAACCCTTGACAAACAAGTAAAACTAATAACCGAAATTAAATAACTATATATTTTATTTTATTTTGATATTTTATGGCAGGTCAAGTGTTGGTGGGTACAGTAAATCAACTGTAATGACAAAAATGCCAGTTTCTAAAGACGCTTCATGCTATAATATGGATCATGAATATCGCGGTGTTGCTGTTATTATCAATCATGATGTTTTTGAAGGGGTAGCTCGAAGTTTACCCACCCGAGATGGTTCATGGAAAGATGTTGAAGAGTTAAAAACAATGTTCATTAATTTAGATTTTAAAGTTGTGGTTTGGGATAATTTGTATCAAGAAGAAGTGATGTATCGTTTGAACAAACGTATGTATTAAACTAATTGAAATACAAACGTTTATTTTTACATTCCGTTATTTATTTTACAGTGGCCAATGAGGATCATTCCAATAATGATTGTATTGCTATGGCTGTGTTGTCACATGGCATTAATTCTTCATATGTTTATGCTAAAGACAATCCATATCCAGTAGAATATTTGTGGTCTTCGTTCACAGCTGATAATTGCCCTTCATTAGCTGGTAAACCAAAAATGTTTTTCGTTCAGGTAATTTAATGTGCTGTACAATTTGATATATTAATTAATTTGGGATTAAATGTTGTTTATATGATTTAGGCTTGTCGTGGTGAAAAGCTTGATCCTGGTATTGTGCTTAGTAGGGAATCAAATACTGAAGTGGATTCTTCTACTGCATCTTATAAGATTCCTAAACACTCGGATTTTTTGATTTTTTTCAGTACATACGACGGTAATTTTTTAATAATATACTTGTATGTATTTACGTTTATCAATTGTATTTGTTTTAGGTTATTATTCATTTAGGCATCCTGAAGAAGGAACTTGGTTTATTCAAAGTTTATGCGCCGAGATAAACAAACATGATCTTTCAGCAACTGACTTATTGACAATTATGACTCGTGTGTCTAGACGTGTTGCTTTAGATCATGAATCATTTTCTCCAGATTCTCCATGGTTGCACAAACAAAAACAAATACCAACTATACATTCGATGCTCATTAGAGATGTGTTTTTTAAGCCTAAGAGTAGACCTCCGCCAGAACCAGAAGTGTTTACATAAATTGGTATGTTTTATACATGTTTTTTATTTTATTTAATGAAAGTTTGATATGCAAATACATTACTGTATTTCACAACGGTATGTTTGAAATACAAGAAACATTTTGCTACAGAAATTTCTTTGTTATTCAAAGACAAACTTTCAGTTGAGTTATGTCTATTTCACCTTAGAAACAATCGTGGAAATAATATATTTTGTTATAAATAGTGCAATTGCTAAAAGATATTATTTATAATGAGAATGCAAAATATATTATATATGTATATGTACTTTAATATTATGTTTAAAGTACAAGTGATTTTTTGCTATATAAACTTCTTCGCTATCCAAAGACGGACTTTTTTAAGTTTAGTCTATTTCACCTTAGATACATTCATTAAGTAAATTAAATGTATTTGCGATAGTTTTGTTTTTACTAGACATATATTTTGTTAGATTTTATTCGTTTGTTATCCAATGACTATTTTACTGTATATATCCAGTCTATTTCATTTTTGAGACATTTAATATGTTTAATACAGTCATTTCATTTTTTGATTCAATTTGATAAGTATGGTTAATTATTAACATTTAATAGTGTTTATCTAAAGGTAAATCAACAAAAATTATAAAACTAAATAATTATTAGTAAAATTTGAAACCCACGTATTATTCGTAATGTTCATGCAAAAACATTTGAGTACTAACAGTGTTATATTGTTAGTATTAGAAATTTTTGCTAAAAAATATTTTCTGTGTTACATTCAGACTATAATTACAAATATATTTTAGTCTTAGAAAACGTCTAGGAACATTGATACAAAAAATTATACTATAATCGGTATTATTAAAAAAACTTACAATATTATAATTATGTAAGTAAACATTTTAAACTATAACAATCTTGACTCGATTAAAAATATAGAAGGAATTTTTAATTAATTTTTTTGTACGAATTGGAAATTGTTTAATTTTTATTTTACAGCCATATACATGTGCCATAAAATCATATTCGGAGTAATTAAAAAAATGCAGACAAGCCAAGAAGCTCAAATTTTCTATAATGTAGCAAGCGCAATCATTTTACCTTTATGAGTTAATATTTTAATAAGCCACAATCCACCACCCCTTATAAGTGTTCAGAAACAATTATTAAATTATAAGAATTCTAAATTTTGTGATAAAAAATGAAACTGTCTTTTTAAGACTGAATTATTTTTGATTAACAACTAATAATTATTTTTGGAAAAAATAGATTATCTTTATAATTTTCAGTATTGTTTGGTTTTTATACAAACGATTATTATACGGTAAAGTCTATTTACGCATATTCTTAATTTTCGCTTTAATCGATATATTTCGATATTCTTTAAATTTGTTGTTTTAATAATTTCAGATTTACGTTAGAATTTTCTTAATTGTGTATTATTTATCATCATATACATTTTTCCAAATTTTGACTTCTATTCAAAACTTAATTTTTATTCAATCGAACAAAAATCGTATAACCTTTTACAGAATAATAATATTTGCTCAGCTTTATTATTATTATTATTATTATTATTAAGTATTAACAAAACTTACTTTTTTTTTCCAACAAAGTTTAACATATTTTAGTTACATTTTTGTATTACTGTTATCGGGCATTAAAGCTGCCCATTACATATGTCTTTCATAAAGTTAATGTTAAATATTTTGTAATTTTTTTTTTATATAAAGTATGAGAAAAGTGATATTGTTCGCATTTAGTAAATATTTAAAGCCAATGTTTAGGTACAATTTTTTTATTTTTTTTTATTGTACAACATTTTCCGCATTTTGTTGCTCTTGAAATTAGCACATTTCTTATTTGTAGTTACATTATTATTATTTAATGTTATACTACCACCTATAGTATTTTTTTCTCTTATTGTTATTACATATTATAATTTTTTTTTTTTAACGGCGTTCATTATATTTTTTATTTTACATCCACCATCATAGGTATTATGCATTATTTTTGGCGAAATGCAATTTTAATATTCAAAAATGGAAATCGTAAAAGTTTTTATATTTTTATTTTTTTATATAAATTTGAGATTGGGAACTGAATTAAAGTGTACCTGCTTTAAAATATTGACGAAGTAGGTACTCTGCGATATATATTGATCTCTCCCATCTAGTTCAAATATATAATTTTAAATGTTTTATTTTTATTGTTCGTTGGAACTTATCATATTAGTGATTTAAAAGACAGGAATGTAATATCAAACTTAAGTTAACCAACAATAACGAGTTCTCATTTTTTATGTAATTTTAACAAACATATTTACATTTATTTTAAGTTTGCGTATTATAATATATATACATATATATATTTATATAATAGTATTTTTTGTCCGTGTAACTTTGTTGTATTAAACGTATAACACAAGGATTTATATGATTCTACGGATAATTTTCATCCGAATAATTATAAATATTTATATTATAAAATATTTTTGTGCTCATTTTTTTTTTATATATATTTATCAAATATACATTATTCGATATTAGTATTTAATATTTTAGATCTAAGTAAACATAATGCGTTTCTTTTATTATGTATTTTTTCTTATTTTCTAGTTACGAACACGATCGAGCGTTTATTATCAACATAATAATATACGCTCGTTCCGTTTTTAGTATTTTTTTTTTTTTAAATACAATTTTTTATTAATTTTATTCGTATTTCGTAATTACGGCATTTTGTGTGTTTATAATTTAGATACATATATGCAACTTTTTATTAGATCGCGTAATTTTTTTTTTTTAAAATAAAATTGAAAAACAATTATCGTTTGTTTTTTTTTTATATTTTCATATTTGGTTGTGTATTAGATTTACAAAAGCGACGTTTAAATAAATATATAGACATATTTAGAAACTAAAATATCAGTCGATGCAATTCGGAAACAAGTCCCGTTTAATATAATAAAATTTCCGTTTGAACCAAATGATTGATAACTTCAGAATTGATTTGGAATGGTACACGACCCGCGAACGACGTAATTGCTTTTGCCCTTTCCCTAATATACTCCAATTGGGCTTGTTTTTGTTCCAGGTCTCTCGCATTTTTGTTAGTTAGCTCTTCTTTCTTCATCTCATTATATTGTGAATACAGCATATTCATTGTCGCTGTCATTACTCCAGGTACGATTCTCAATATTAGTTCATCGTACTTTTTGAACGCACCGAGCTGCTTTTCTACCTGATCTACGGTCAACGGTATCAAACCAATTGTCTGTAGCACGTCAAAAGCCAATGTGTACTTGTGATTGTTATACTGTTCAAAGAACACGAAAACGCTCTTTAACATGTTAAACGTGAAAATTGCTTCTTCAGACGCACCGACTTCAACGCCGTTCAATCGCTGGCTTAATACGTCGGCGTAATCGAACACTTTGTTCTTTATGTTCGGAGTCTTTTCCAATGACGAAAATATGTCCGGTTGGATGACACGACTCAACATAATATTGGCCAGTTCGACAACCTTGTCGTATTGCCCAACCAATTCGTACAATTTAGCCGATACTTCGAGATCACACTTTTGTTCTGCAAGTGTAGCTGCGGTTCTGATTATGTCCATTTTCACCATGTCAGATATCATAAACGAGTCCAAAATACCATTTAGTTTTTTGCCGTCTGGTTTTAAATAGCCAAAAACTTTATCGCACTCTTCCGTTTCTATTACTAGACCAGCTACGTATGAAACAAATAAGGTCGTACCTTCAGATTTAGCGTGCCTCAAACAATAATAATAGTTGATCGCCATTTTAAGATCTTGATTTTCAAACTTGGCGCAGTATATTTTCATAATTCTGGCGAAATTAAGTTTAGCAATTTGATTACTATCTTTGGACAGAATTGGCTCGTCAAAATTATCAGGCAAATATAACAAGTCCATTTCGTTCAAAACTATAGCTACATGAATGGCGTGGGCACGAAGTTTGGGATGACGAAATATGGATTGAATGGCTGATTCAAATTGACCAGATAAAAACAACAATTGGAAATACGACATGGGCTGAACGTCGCTTAATTGATGTTCGTATTCGTCTTGGATCATTGACTGCAGCTGAGAATACGTAAATTTGTCTCGATCGTTCCTGACTTGACAAAGTTTTAACCATAAATAATCGTCCGTGGTTTTAATTACTTCCGAATGTTTACTGATTACATCCGTAGCAGCCACTAGTGAATAAATCACTCGTTTGAACGGGTCATTAGAATCCCACGCCATTGATGACGCGAATCCCTGATCGTTCACATTAACGTAGTTACGATAGTTGTTGGCGGAGGTGAATATGTTCAACAACTCTGAATGACGGTTGTTTTTTTCCAAAATACGCACCACAGATTCCAAATCGCCACAACGGATCAAATAGTATAACAATGGCCAAAACGGAATGCCTTCGTGAAATAGCTGATCAACGTTATTGTACTGATTGACATACACGGTGACAAAACTGCATACAAGCGGATAGGTGCCAGGTATACCGCCCAGTTTAGCTTTGGACAAATGACTTTTTACGTAATTTTTCATGAACACAATGTACCTGAATTCTAAATAGGACCTAGCACACGCAACCATCGCGTCCTGGTTGGTCACCGAACTCCTGGTGTAGTCGCAATTGTGTTGTGGCACAATCTGACTCATGCACTTGACTATTTTCCACATCTCGTCGACACGATCGTCGTGCGCGATTTCCGCAGCGGTCGCGAACGATTGCAAAATGTCTGTCTGGACCCCGTAGTTGTCTACGTGTTGGTTATACTCGCACAGACGTTGCGCGTACATTAGTTCCGTCTGGTCCAGGTGAGCGTTCAATCCGAAATTGGTGGTGTTGAATTTGGCAACGGATGGCATTGGGTTGGCAACCGGGCTCGAAGAATTGGGCACGTAGCCAGGGAACGAGTTGATAATGTTGATCATCTTGTTCCTCCAGTTCTTGATGGACGAGTCGTTTTGTCTGCGGTCGATGAAGTCCTCGTTGCTCTTCTTTACCGACTCGATCAAACTGAGCATGGCGTTTTGCACTTCGTTCTTCACGAAACTCTCCACGTCCATGTCCGGCTTCGGGTCCAGCGTGTCCAGCGTGCCAGCGGAACTGAGCTTCTCCAATTGTTTGGGCACCTGCGGGGCGTCCACGCCGCGACTGCACAGGAACACGTTACCCTGGGCTTCCACGCCCGGTACGCCGACCTTTGTCCACAGGTTCTCCGCGGCGTCCAACAGTTGCCGGATGTTCCGGGTCACGCTCGGCATACCGGTGTCGGTGATCGCGTCCGCCTGCAACTTCTCGGCGGTCATCACGATCGAACTCCAATCCGTCATTTTTCCGGCCATGGGTGTTTTTTTTTTTGTTTAGGGCACGGTACGGTCAACCTTGTCGCGCGTACAATATGAAAACATAAAAGACGTTTCGGAAAACCAAACGGAAATTCGTAACAACTAAACGGAAAACAAAAAAAAAAAAAAAAACAAAACCGAAACGATAAAACGAACACGGAATTTTATTAACGAACTTCCGGACTTATCGCGTCGTCCTGATAGTCTAGGAACCGAATTTGAGGTTAGAATTTCGAAAACGACGCTCGGTAATATATTTAACGCCCGTCGTTTTAATAATTAAAGCCGTTCGTATATGAACGGTTTTTGATTCCGTTCGGGCGATAAAAACTACGCTTTCATTTTTCATTCGGGTTTTTTTTTTATTCGCCCGACGATTTTTATCAGCGACGGAGCACCGCGAACGTGATAACCGCCACATTAACATAATCCGACCGGCGATAAAAGTTCGAATACGGAACGCCGTTGCCGGCAACTTTCCGAACAATCGTTCCATTTCGGGACCGTCCTGTTGTTGTTGCCTTCCGTCCTGGCGCTATGGCCTCTGAACCTAGCCCGCGGCACATATCCGTGTTGCGAAAATATTTCGGACATTCCACGTTCCGGCCCATGCAATGGGAAATCATACGTTCGGTTTTGGAGGTAAGAGACAACTATATCGTGTCCGTCTATTGTTAGTGCACCGCGCGCCGCGTTTGGTTCTTTGTACCCAGGAAAACAACGACGCCTGTGTGATCATGTCCACGGGCTATGGGAAAAGCCTGTGCTACCAATTTCCCGCCGTTTATAGCGAAGGCCTAACCATCGTTGTTTCTCCGTTGATATCGTTAATGAAGGATCAAGTACTGTCCCTGGAGGTTCGTATTCGGATTCAGACGTTCCGACACTATTAATCGAATTATTTGACCTTCCGCCGTATTTGTAAACATTTTTCTAGATGGCCAACATTCAAGCGTGTCTCTTGGGTTCGGCGCAAACGTCCAAAGTCACCGCTTTAAATAGGCTCTATTCTGGTGAGGTGAGAGTGCTGTATGTTACCCCGGAATGGATTGCCACTGAATCTGCGAATACTATTTTACTCAATTTACGAACAAAAATCAAAATAGTCGTCGTCGCTATCGACGAAGCACATTGCGTCAGTCAATGGGGTTTTGATTTCAGGTCTTCTTACAGGTATGTTCAAATTTACGTTCAAACATTAACGTCGATCGTATTGTGAGATCAATTTGAATAATTGCCGTGTTTATTGATATGTTAGAAATTTAGGAAAATTACGTAACACGTTACCCGGAGTACCAATTTTGGCATTAACTGCAACCGCCACACCAGTTGTACGCAAAGACATTTGTACTTCGTTGAACCTTATGTAAAAAATTGTTAAACTGAAGGATTTAAACGTAATTTATTATCGATAAATTATTTTTAGAAATCCGAAATTAGTGTGTACAGGATTTGACAGAAAAAATTTATACTTTGAAGTGTCGAAAAAAACAAACAGTATATTTCTCGACTTAAACAAATTTATGAAAAAAAGTGGATTGAAAGTGTTTTTTGAAGGATCTACTATTATTTATTGCCCTACAAAAAAACAAGCTGAAGCAGTTGCGCAGGAATTAAAATGTATGTAGTATCGTTTATATATTATTTGTTTATTATATTATTCATTTTCAATATTTGCATTATGAATATTATTTTATTTTAGCGAATCGAATAGAATGTGAAGTTTATCATGCCGACATCCCGTTAAATAAAAGAAATACCGTGCACGAAAATTTTGTAAAAGATAATTTACAAACTGTTGTAGCTACAGTGGCTTTTGGAATGGGCATTGACAAACCTGGTAAATATGTATAATTAATTTTGCTTATTTTAAATTTATCGAAATTGACGCGAACAATTTTATATCCGAAATAAAAGCGAAATAATAATGTTTATACGTAAAATATTTCTTGGTTTTGAAATTAAAACTGAACGCGCGTTATTAAATAATCAACTATATTATATATTTTTATTGACGTTTTATGCGCAATTTTAGTTATTTAATGGGTGTATTGATTATCCTATCTGATAGATGTACGACGAGTCATTCATTATGGAGCACCTAAAGATATTGAGTCGTACTACCAGGAAGTTGGTCGAGCAGGACGCGATGGTTTACCAGCTACATGTCATATATTTTACAACCAGGCTGATATTGTGCTTAATAGGCGTATTATGTTAGCAAACCTTACCAGTGATACTTATCGGGCTCATAAAGAAAAAATGGCCAAGGTAATTGAACAGTACATGGAGACTAGATTGTGTAGACGCCAGCTACTGTTATCCTATTTTGAAGACGCTTCTTTGTCAACGACTGATGATATTAATACTAAAAAGAGTTGCTGCGATAATTGTTCATTTAAGTATGATTTAATGAACAATAATTTAATATTTTGTATCGTCAAACGTAAACGAGTCATTTTTGATAAAAATATTTTTTAAAAACATTTCAGCCAAATGTCTGATAGGTTAAAACTCAATAACGATGTTGATCTGACCGAAGATATACAATTAGTCTTAAAATGTGCGCAAGCGTTGAAAGGTTGTTTCGGACTTGTAGTTATTGTGAATTTCATCTGTGGCAAAAAAACTGATAAATTACACAAATATATGTTGACTCACGACCTATACGGAAAAGGAAATTATAACACTGAGAAGTTTTGGAAAGCTTTAGGTACTTAAGTAAATAAATACTAGCGATTAATTTAAGGTCAAAAAAAAAAACGATATTTGCGTTTGATTTAAAGATATTCAATAATTATTTAGGTAAATTGTGTCTCAGAGAAAGTTTGCTGCAACAAAATCCTTGCAATTCGTTCCAACAAGGCAACAAATTTTCTTTTCCAATCAGTACTGTTTCTGTCTCAAACAAGGGATACGAATTCATAAAACAGTAATAAAAAATGTTCCCAAATTGAACAACAGCGCCGTAGTTTGTGAACTAATATATGATCGTGTTTGTTTTTAGCGGGAAAAATTCTGATATTAAAATTGACCCGTCTTTGGATGTTTTGAAATTATTCAAACCTAAGTCTGCCGATAAGTAAGTAACGACGACATTTACTTGAAATATTTGTGTGAACACGAACGCCCTTACCTAGATAATTATGTGTGTACGTTTGTTTTGTAGATTAAAATGTGCTGGTAAGTGGAGTGGTACCTTAGAAATGAAGGATCGATGTGATATAGTATTGCAAGGAACACAAAATACACAGGGTAATTTACCAAAACCTATAGACCATACAGATTTAGAAGTGAATATTTAAAAATAAAATAAAAATTAGAAATATTTACAACCCAATGTTTTGTAGAACACAATTTACTCAAAATTGGTGATGTACAGAACTGTGTTGGCTCAACAATCGGATTGTATGCCATACATGATTGCTAGTAATAAGATGTTAATTGATGTAGCGAAATTGAAACCCAAAGATGCGTACGACTTGAAAAATAGTAAGTAATCTCGAATAATTTGTGTTTCCGTCTTTGACTTAATTATTTTTAACTTAGTCGAAGGATTTACCGAAGCCAAGATTGAACGTTTTGGTGAAGCAATTGTGAACAAGGTAGTGGAAGTTCATCATAAATTCCTAGAAGATACCCTTGAGGTTGAAAATAATATGGACACGCTTGAATCTAAGTAAATATTTTGTTATTATGAATTTTAAGACGGAACATTAATACCGGATTTTTCCTCTAGCAACAGTAATGTCAAAAGTGAATTTGAAAGTTATTGGGAGGACGTTGACGATTCCATATTAAGCGAAATATACGATACAGTCGAAGCGGAAAAATTTAACGTTGACAAAGAGATACAAAAAGACACTGAAGTCATTGATAGTTCGAAGAACGTTGAAAACATGCCGAAAAGAAAATATTGCGCTATTGAATCAAGCGAACCAGACCAGCGACTTGTGGAAGAGCGCAAAACCATTATGATAAAGAAATTGAAAAGTAACTCGTTATTTAAATAAAAACAAATTTTGCATTCCAAGTTCAACGTTCGGTGTTTATTGATTAAATTGTCAGTTTAAACGTTAATCTTGATAGACGGTTGAATATTAATTTTTGACGCGTTCGAAGAGCTAATTTATTTTGTGGATGGTTTTTAAAGCAAATTTTTGTGACGATTATTTGTACTTCAAAACTATCGAATTTCATTAATTATTTATCGTTTGAATTATAATTCGTTTTGTCATAAATTGTCACTATTTGTAAATATTGTAACGTAATATATGTATATTTATGTATTCCTAAGCAATAATTTACTTTTTGTAAAATTTATAATACGTTCGTCTTAAACGTCTTTTCTTAATTCCTAATAAATGATATTATTATGTCACGTATGTTTTATCGTACAACTCTTCTGGACAGGTGTTTGTTACAATTTATGGTAGTCAAAAGTCATTTCGACGATAAAATGGAATAGTCTGATTTATTTTTATAGATAAAAAAAACGACACAAAACAGTTTAATCCTTTGAACATAAGTCGTAAATATTAATTTCACTAAAATACGTTTTAAATAACAATAATATATTATAAGGCGCTCTATGCGCGTGTGTGATAAAATAATCGAACAAAAAAAAAAGTAGCGTATACTAGACGTATTAATAATAAAAAAAAAAATGTATAATTAAAAACCTTAAAAATAAAATTGGCGGAATAACGATAACGGCATATATATATATATATATATGTAATGAGGAGAAATATTCGTTCGTCGGAAGTAAAAGTAAATGTCAAACATGTAGCTAAAGTATCGGAAAAAAACACGAATTCGCGAAAAGTTACGTAATCTCCGCAATAATAAGGCTATTGGTTTTCAATACTGTTTCGTTGCGTTTTTGTTTCCGATAAACGTTTTTTGGGTGTCCCGGGTATTTCATCAACGATATATATGTATATATATAAAACAGGTGATGTGTGTAGGTGTGTGGTATATCGCTGCCGTTGTTACTAAATTCTGAAAGCTTGTCGCGCGTGAAATTTCCGAAAAACGAAAATGGCGAAAAACACTTTACGACAAACCTTCGTTTACATCGTACGTGTGTGTGTGTGTGTGTGTGTGTGTATATATATATACGTACGTTACGCGTAAAAAACGGGAGGATTTAACGTGAATAATATTCGGCGACGGGAAATCGTAAATTGTTTTTTTGTGACGACGGTTCCTTTGGAAAGCGCGAGTGTGTGTGTACACGAAAAACGAACGTTAAACACGTACGACGAATGGCACTTAAAATAATACGTACATAATATACGCCCCAAAAGTAGGTGTAGTACGATTTTCCCGGGGTTTTTTTTTTTGTTCGGACGAACGAATATGTTATGCGGCGAACACGTACGTAACACACACATCATCGCCGGTACGTACACGCGTGGGCGTGTTGATTGTCGGGAACGAAGAGACGACGCATTTGTTGTTTTCGTGCACGAGTCGCGCCGGGACGTACGGCGTATAGAAAAAACCGCACCCAACGTTTTAACCGTTACGCCGCGACCGTAATGTTCGCAAAATCGCCAGAATTTAAAAGGATTTCGCGAAATACTAACGGAAGCGGTCGGCCGAAATACGTGTACAACTAACTGCGCCACCGGGTCGAATTACACGGTCGGCTACGTGAATCTGAGAAACGTGTTTGTGTGCGGGGGCAGCGTGTTTATAACGTCTTTGCCGTTAACGAACGTCAATGGAAACGCGGTAGAACAACGCGTCCGAGGCGGTTATTTTCTGAAAATATATTAACCGTCGGGAAATTTGAGAATCGGGGGGGGAGGGGAGGGTTAAGCACGCTCTTCGATCCCGACTTAAGTGGTGGTGGGGGCCGTCTACCGAAATACCAACTACTACAGATTGGTGGCCTTTTTCTTGCGGAACAAACTGGACAGGACGCTGGACCGTTTATCTTTGCGGGCCATCGGCGTCTGGTGTTCGCTCTCGCTGGAACTCTCGCTGGCCCGTTGCCCTCCACCGGCGCTGACCGTCACCGGTAACGTGGCGGACCGGTTCGGCACCGGCGGCGGTTGCTGTTGCTTAAGCGCGTCGATGTTCGCGTACACTGCGCACCCCGGAACAAAAACAAACCGAAAATTTTAATCGTCGTTGGTTGGGGGGGGGGGTTCGTTAATTTCGCGCGTTCCGGTTTTAACACCGTGATTCGGTTTATTGTACGGGAAGAACCATCGACGAATACACGAAGAATGCCGGGTACCAGGAATAATCGACGGGATTAGCGAACGATATCGGGAAAAGAACGGAGGGAAACTTCGTCTGCCCCCCGCCGGGTGCACGCGTTTCGTCGAGTAATTTACTACGCGGCCGAATGTGTTTGTACGCCGTTAAAAGTAGACACGCCCTTCGTAGTAGTCGCTAGACCACGAGATTTGCAGACCACAGGATGGGGCGGGCACGAGTGAAATACAATTCGAACAAAAATACCCGAGCGCGAAAGGTACCCGGGGGTGGGCCTCGAAGTAAAAAAAAAACGTCTTTACCGAGCGTTAATCGCGAAAATCCAAATTTCACGGGATAATCGTCGTCCGGAAGACCGAAGACGGGGCCGCCGGCCGTCCCCCGTTTCCGAAGTACAAAAACGTATTTATACTCGTCCGTTAAAACGAAAGTACACTCGATCGACCGAAACTATCGCGCGTGGTCTGTCGGTAAGGTCGGTTTTTTCGGTTTTACTTTAGCGTCGTTTTCGTAACACGTTCCGAACGTTAGATTTTTACGGGCGAAAACAATAATTCTACGTACGGTACACCTACGGCGTATGTAGAAATCGTAACGATCAATGGCCGATTGTATATTATGGGGAGTGTCTTCGTATTCGCGTTAAACGGAAATGGAAAAAAAAGATACCGATAAAGTACGGGCGCGCGCGCGTTTATTTCGATTTCGGGACAATATTACGGTCGATTAATATTAACCGTTAGCGACGATCAGTTTTTGTAGAAAAATGACGCGGCCCTTTTCGTTGGCAATCGGGGTGGGGGAGGGGAAGAAAATAACGGAACGATACGTTTAACTATTAAAACGATTTCGATGGTCGTCGACTCGTGAATGGTGTGTGTGTGTGGAAGGGGAGGGGGTCGTATCGCGCAATAAACGCGTACAAATAAATCATAACGCGCGCCGCACACGTATGCGCGGCAAAAGGGCAACCTTGAGTTTCGAAAGTTTCCAAATCAATTTCCTGTATATTGTTCGCGTATACGTATATGTGTGTGGCGGCACACTTTTACTGTCCTGTTTCGGAAAAGTTTGGAAAAACAATTTTCACGAAAATTATGTTCGTACATTACGTTTTCTGTTGTAAAGATAGGACGACGGGCGCGGATGGAAAATGACGTGTTCGCGTGCCCCTCTCCGCCGTTGTTTCGAAAACGTAGTAATTCCCACACGCGCGTTGCCAATAGTAACAGAAATAATATTAATAGCGATTGAATTGGGACGCGTAGAAAAAACGATTTCGAGAGTTTTCCGTAGGTTATCGCGTTGTATCGGCGATGTATTTTTGTACGCGCGCGACGCGACAACGCGAAGGACGTACGGACGAGAACGGTAGTTTCGAAACGAATATGTAAGAGGAAGCCATCAGGAGTACGATAAATGGATAAGAACTAGAGACTTGGACGACGTTACGAGAAGAAGATTCGGAGCGAACGGTTACGGAAATGTACGTGGATGGAAGACCGAAGACGAAGCGGACGAGGACTGCGCGTTGGTGGACGATGACGAGGGTCAGGTAGAGGACAATGGTAACCCCGGGAAAGAGGCGCGGAACAAGTTTTTGCTACAAAATCTGACCGTAGTTAGACGGTACCCGTTCGGTTCACGTCGCGTTTCGTGCCGGCCGTAAATCTGAATGAACGTTTATTACACAATAGAGCCCGCGGAATACGTACCGGACGATATTACGTAAAGGAGACACGTGTTACGGTCTCCCGGTCGGTCCGCGCGGACGCTTAAAGGTTTTTGACGCATTTTCAAACGGTTTACTCGAACTACGATAATGAGATAACGGGCAATTTTGCCCGAGGTCTGCTCAAAAGTTGGCGCGATCGAACAACGGCGAGTACGGCAAAACGGAACGGACGGGTCGGTGATGGGGTAGTGGAACTATTTACGAAAACGGGATTTGTAGGTCGGCCGGGTGTGGACGACGAACCTAACACCGACCACGAATTGGATGGAACACGTACCGGCACTGTGTCTGTAGTCGGACGTCCACGCGTCTCTGTTGGTCGACTTAATCGGCGGCGCGGTGGCGGGTAACGGCGGCGGTACGATATCTGGAAAATGAACGATTACAATAATAACGACGGCGAAAAGCGGGCGGCCGGTTGAAACGAACCGGGCGACTTGGGGTTGTCCTTCTTGTTCCAGTCGTTGTTGCCGTTCGCGTAATAGGAATGCGGTCGCGCGGGATACCCGGACGGTGACGTAGTTTTCGCGCCGTCTGTAAAAAAACACGGCTTAACGATTATCGAACACAGTACTATTTCTAACTAGGCATCCGTAAAAACGGACGGGCCGGCCAACGGCCAACTCACCGACGACGGAATGATTGTTTTGGTACGGTATGTTGTCCACCGACGGCGGGCGGACGGGTATGGGCCGACGGATCTGCGCGTCCTTCCGGGCGTTCGTCGCCGCCGCCGCCGGTGGTGGCGGCGGAACCGTGGTCGGTTTCCGTTCGGTTTCCGGTGTGGACGTAGCGCTCGAGCTCGTGCTGATCACCGTCGACGGCACCGGCGTCTGGCCGGACCGAGGCGAAGTACCCTGCCGTGCGACGACGAACCGGTTAAAATTAGCATATGCTATCCGCCCGCGGTGGCCGAGCGTTTCACACTCGTCGAGAGGTTAGGCAATTGTTCGGTTACAACTTCTAACCACCACCGCGACGACCAACCCCCGTCGTCACTGCGAACGAAACCTACGCGTACCTCCTTTTGGCTATCGTCGTAGCTCAGTAGCTGCAGGCTGGGTGGCAGTTGCGCGTGGAACGTGATCTTGTTCACCCATTCTTCCATCTCTTTGGACGTGTCGGCCAGGAACAGGAACTCGGAACCGTCCGTACAGCATAGCCTACACGGACGTAATTAAACAATTATAAAACGCGCGCCGATTTATATATGACGCGTTCGCGGTATTTCTACCAAACGTACGATACAACGCGTCGTGTTTACCTGAAAACGTGCTTGCGTTTCGTGTAGTCGAACGCTTTCTCGCATTTCGCTTTGAACACAATTATGGGCGACGTGGCCGCTTTGCTGGACACGAAGTCCTCCTGGTCCTTGAAGAAGCACAGCAGCTGACCGCACAACACTGCGGGCGAACGCGCGAAACGATTATTAGTCGACCGGCGGCCGTTCTCCTCCATTCGCGCCGTTTCACTCACCGGTGTAGAACGTTTTCCACGACCTGACCGCCGCCTTTTTCCCGCTACTCTGTAGCTCGTGCTTCCTGTCCAAGAACCCTTGGATCTCCACCGGTGGCAGCTGATCCACGTTCTCCAGTTTTTGTAGTTTCCGGAAACTCTGCGTCCTCCGGCGGGTCGTGAAACTGGGCGTCCGTTTCGGTTTCTTGTACACGTCCGCTTTCATGCTTTCGGCCCTCTTTACGTCTGCGCAACAATCGGAAACCGGTGGTAACAACGGCGTCAAGTTCGCGATATGTATATTACGCGAACGGGACGAATTACCTTTTTTCAAACGGTGTCCGAATATGGACGAGAAATTCCCGGTGTTGTTTAACGCCGGCGATCCCGGAACAGCGAGCCTAGAAACACGAAATTGCCGGTACAATTTTCGACGTAAACGAAACGGTATTTCGCGTAATTTCGTGGGTCGTTAGTATCGTAAAAGCGACGACGGCGTTAGACAAAAGCGAAATATGTAAACTTACGCGTCCGCGACGGCGCCTTTTGTCGAAGATTCGTCGATTTTTTCGGCCGATCTCAACGGCGCTACTACGTCGTTTTCACGCGCAATAATATTTTTATCGTGCATTCTTAAGCAAAAACATAATAATAATAGTAATAATAAACGGTAAACGAATAATAATTCCGTTAGCGGTACGCGTTCGATGTCTACACGAAATAAGTCGCGTGGTTTTATATTCGTAAACGTCGCGATTAATCGAAAACCACCTCTGCTCCAGCCATGCACAAACATGCGGTCACGCGAGCAACGGCCACTACACTAGAAAACGAACGCGGTAAACGTACCTCATATTGGGATCGAATTCGTCGTCGTCGCCGCCGCCGCCGCCGCCGTTCGCCGTCTCGCCCGCGTTATTGGCCTTCCACCGGTCGCCTTCTTTCTTTCTCTCCTGAAAACCGGCGAATTTTTAAGCTGCCAACTTACAACGTCCGTAAACACGCTTACGTCGGTAATCCGCTGCACTTCGCGTTGTTTGCGCGCCTCGAGTCTCTCGCGTTCCACGCGCTCCTTTTCCGCCACTCTGGCCCGTTGCTCGGTCTCCAATTGTTCCTTGAACGCCAACTCCAACTGTAACAATATTCGCGTAACGGGTATTATCCATATAACATCGCCCGCGCGCAAACGTATCGGCCGTAAACATGTATACCGCACCAGCGTAATCCTTTTCAGCGTGTCGAACTTTTCCTCTTGCGCCTCAATGGTTTTCTCGAAGTCTTCGTGTTTCCTGATCAGCTCTTCGACCTGCCATATCGATTCGCCCAGCTTGTCGTCATTCAACACCGGTTCGCGGGTCTGTATCCACGACTCCAGTAGGTCCGCGTCTCGTTTGAACAACTGAAATCGCCGCCAAATCCGTTACGTTCGACGGTTGTTCACACCGTCAACAACAATCTGCCCCACCCCCATTCACACTTTGTTCACCTGCGTGTCCAAATTCTGGTCGTACAGGATCTTACGTTTCTCCCACGTTTCGGTCATGAAATGATGCCTCTGCTCGAGTACGTGGACCTTCTCTTTGATTTCGTCGGACATGAAATGACCCTAAAATTGCTCGGCGAATTAGTAACACGGCACGATTGACGAAACGCGCGCGCCTACGAACATGTTGGATTAGGTCCTTCCCGGTCTGGTAAAACTCGCTCAACACTTCGGAACGGCTGTTGATTTCCGCGTTGTGCTCTTGGTGCCGCAATATTAGCATCTCCGCTCCATTCACATCCTGACCGAGTATGGGCGACGTGATTTTGGCAATCGTTTCGTTTATCCACGCGCTAAACAACCGGAAAATGCGATCACGCCCAATTTTCAACGTATCGAACGTAATCACGCTTTGGGGTGAACTCGAAGGGTAGGAACAGCGTGAAAGATTCGTAATCGAAAATCGGTACGCGGAATCCCTTGACTGGGGATGGAAGTAAAGAATTGGTAGTAGAGGTGTTGTCGGAAAAGAGGAAAATCGATAATTGTTGTGTTTGGCCGATCTCCTACTAAATAGCCGGGAAACGGGCGCGAAAGATAATCACGCTTTTAAACTCACATCAAGTGCCTATATTGATCGAAATAAGACTGCAAGTGTTCCGCCTGGTCGAGCTTGCTTTTCCTTTGACTCGCGTTTTCCAACAGCGTAGTCCAGGCGTCCACCGCTTCTTCTTGTTTTACTTCGATATGATCTTTGGCGTCCGGAAACATGGCCGACAGCCGACCCGCTTCTTGAACGACGCACTCCACCTACAGCACCACATTACGTAAACGATACGGTCTCGAATCGAATTCGTTTCCCCTATTTAGACGGTACTTGTTCTTTGACGGCCGCGAGGTCCGCTTCGAAACCTTGGTGCTTTTGGATCAGCGTTTGTATGGTGTCCAAGTCGTGCCCGTAATCTTCGGCGGCCAACAGCGTTCCTTTTTCTTGAATCCAACTGATGGTTTCGTCGGCGGTTCGGTCGAATACGTGCACTTGTTTAGCGCCCATCAACGCCTAAATCGTACGACACGTTCCCGTTCTTTATTTGGAAATCGCCTAAAAGAATTATCGCCGTACCTCTTGTCTAGCGTTGGCCAATTCTTTTAAATCGTCCCACAGCTGTTGAGTATCTTCTAGTCGAATTCTAATCTGGTCTCGTTCGGGATTGTTTTCTTCGAGTAATTTATGACCGACCGTTATGCAACTCGAAATACGTCCTTCACTGCCATTCAAACCACTCATGAAACTTTCGAACGCCTAAAATATAACCATAATTAATATCGCGATCGGTTCGGGATTCGGCAAATAACTTACTTGGATCAATAGTTCCACGTGTTCCACGTCTCGGCCGTAATCTTCCGAAGCAGCGACCGTCGTTTGATCACCAATCCATTCGGCAACGTCTTCCGCTTCCCGAATAAACTTATAGAATTTACGGCTCTCTACTAGCCGTGTACCTCTTTTCTTATTTAGCGTACATAATTCTGTATACACTTCTTCGATGTCGGTCTAAGGAAAACAAATAAACGTTACGGACCAAACGTAATACGTTTAAACACGTTCACGTTGTACCTGTTTGCGTAAAATATTTTCGGAATCAAAATGCGAACGATTTACTAGGTTCCTACTGAGTTTCGCTAGTCTTTCGAGAGTGTGCTGAAATGTGTTCAGCTCTCTTTCGATACCTTCGAGTTTTTTCATAAGGGTCTGTACCGAATCCTCATCCCTTCCATAGTCGTTGGACGCCAGCAACGGGTATTTTTCCTTCAACCAGACTTCCGCTTCATTCGCTTCCGCGTAGAACTACACAAATTCGAACAAATTTATACGTTACGTTCGTTACTGCACGCGTATGAATTGTACGCGAACGCTAACCATTTGCGATTCGTAAGCGTCCAACAACTTTTGTTTCCTGATTTTGGATTCTTCCTTGAGTGTGGACATTTTTTCTTGGAGCACGTTGTAATTTGTCTCGATTTGCGGCGCCGCGAAATGACCGCTTCGGACCATTTGCTGTCCTCGGTCAACTAGAGCTGCGACTACTGGTTCGTGGGATATTAATTCAGCGTCCAAGGCCTAAACACGACAGTTCCGTTTTAAACGTAATTCGCGCGACAGTCGCTATGTTACGACGTACCTGATGTTTGTTCTGCAACGCCTGTACCGAGTGCAAGCTCGAACCGAAATCGTGGGACTTGATTAGTAGCTCTTTGTCGTTGATCCAAGCCATTTCTTCTTCGATGTCTCGCAATAGCCTGTAATGGATTAGGGCGTCTTCGAGATTGTCCCTTCGAATTTGCATGGGCTCTTGGAGCGAATAATATCTAAATAATAGAATAACGAAATAATTATTATTAACCGGAAGAATTAGCCATCTCTTTAAACGTACCTCTTAAGAACTGCCTGAGCTTTTTCCTGTATCTCGTCTTTCATGAAATGATCGGAATTTTGGAACGTCAGTGCCGTGTCTTTTAAAGCTTGACAGGCTTCGCCGTGACTGTGAACGTCGTTCTCTAATAGCGAATGTCTTTTCAATAAGTTTACCACACTTTGTAAATCCTTTCCGTGGTCTTCGGATTGCAATTGCATTTCTACTTCTTCTGTCCATGCTTCAAGTTCTTCCAACGTGCGGTTAAACAACAACGCCTGAAGGTACGTTGTTTTTTTTTACGTTAATTGTAATTGTTCGTGTAACGCGTTTAATAACGAATACTACTTACTTGATAAGCGTCTTGTAACCGTTGTTTTTTTAGTGCGCTCATCTCTTGTAAAAGTCGCCATTTCGTTTCTAGTTCGTCTAATCTAACTCGAATTTCCATGCTTGCAAAGTGCCCGCTGCTGATCAAATTCTCACCTTCGGTACAAATGGCGTTCACACGAGTCCGGTTCGCGATCAATTCCGAATCAAAAGTCGCGTGCTTTTGAATTTTCCTTTGTAAATTTGTCGGATCTCGGTAACTTTCGTCCCCGGCCACTTGTTGTTTTTGGATTATCCAGCCTTCCACCTGGAAAATTTAATTTAAAAACGTCCGCTCGCAAATATTACCGCCGGTAAACGACGTTTAAAATAAATCGATCGCCATTAACAATTTCGTTTACCTCGTACATATTTCTTAGGAATTGTTGCAAAAGTCTGGAATCGTTTAGACGCCTCTTACGATAAGCTGTAGCTTCTTTAAGTTTATCTCTTCTGTTGCATATGCTGACTAATCGACTTTGAATTCCATTGCTGTCATAATGTTGACCGGTGACAAGCTCCAAAGCGTATTTTTCTAATTCTTCCACTTTGACCAGTTGAGCTGTTAACGTTTTTTCGAAAGCTTCGTGTTTCCTTATTAATTCTTCGACGCTCGATAACGATTCCTAAATTAACATTTTTTCGTTTTTTAATATAATATTAACAAGTTAACTATTATTGTATATTAACCAAACTCACCCCTAGGTCGTCGTTACTTAAAAACGCTTCTTTCGACGCTAACCAATTGTCCACTTGGTCAGCTTGATTTCTGAATATTTGGAGTTCTAATGCTTGGCTTAATATAGTTCTTCTTTCTTGCCAAGCTGCGCCCAACGTTCTGCGCAATTCGTCGAGATGAGCCAATTCTTTCTCAGGAATCGGATTGATTTTCAGTCCCGATTCCTTCAACGTCTTAAAATGCTCTTGGCGACCGTTAATCTCCGCCTTTCTTTCCTGATTCAACTCCAGCAAAGCTTTCGCCTCCGCCATATTCGTAGGCATGTCGTGGCCTTTGATTTTCTTAATCGAATCGACCACCCACAGTTCGGCTTCTCTCAGCTCCGATAAGAACTTCTCTCGAGTATACGCTTCATTCAACGTTTCCCGTCGTCGTTTCGACAACATGTGCAAATTCCTCCAGTTATCTTGCAGTTCCGACAGTTTAGCTTTGATCGGAGAAGACATGTCCGGGTATTTTTGAATGAGCCGCCGACATTCGGATTCATGTTCTTTCGTTTTCCCTTCAATAGCAGTCATCTCTCTTTCGAGAGCGTCCTGTTTCCTTTGTAGCTGTTCAACGCCGCCGAGATTCTTACCCGTTTCGTTATTCGACATCGCTAGCGCTTTTTCACTGACCCGTTGCAAGGTATCGTCGACATCCCGGTTGAACGAATGTATCTCCAGAGCGCCGTTTAGGTGCTCCCTGTATTCGCTTAAGGCTCCTTGGAGTGCTTTCCACCTGACACAAAATCCCCATTTACGTAAGTATTAAACGTCCCCTAACCCCAACCTAATCAGTGATACCTATAACGTAAATATTTATCTACATTCGTACTTACTTGTTATTTAAACTTTGTCGGCGTTGTTGTATTGACTGTGTGTCACTACGGCCCTGTCTGATTAGCTTGTCGGCTAAATTATTAATGGTTTCTATTTTCCCTTCGTCCACTCGGTTATCGATGTCTTCGAGTTTCCTTTGTAGCGCCAAACAGTGTTCATAATCCAAGCCCATTTCTCCCGCTTGAACCATCATTTCCTGCAACCGCGTAATTTAGTCACCCCGCATCTACTTTTAGGTTTTAAACGGTCGCAATCTTACTTTGTCCCTAATCCAAGTTTCTACTTTGTCCACTTGATTGTTGAATTCCAAGATGTCTTGAGCTTCTTCTAAGCCTCTGCCTTTCTCATTAGTTTCTTGTAACAAGTTTCTCCATAAAACTAAAAGCTTTCCCAACGAGTCTTGAATGTCCTTCGAGTTTTTGTGTTTCTTCTCGACCAACATATCGGCTTTGGCACATAAATTGAAACCGTTTACGTTTGAAACGCGATTAAATTAATTACAAATGTACACAACTTACCATTATGTTTTATCGAGTTAATTCTCCCTTGATTGGCAGTAAGTTCAGCTTGGAACGCTTGATGCTTTTGTAGCTTCTTAATTTTATCTTCCAAGTTGTTAACGTCGCCTTTGCTGATTTCCACATCCAACTTTTTGCGTTTCTCGCTTATCCACGACTCGGCTTCGCCGACGTCACGTAAAAATTGAGCATGCAACAAAGCGTCGTCCAACTTTTGTTTCCTCAAAACGCTCAGCTTCTGAATTTGCGCCCGTCGTGCTACAACTTCGTTCAATCGTCTAGATATCAAATCGCTTTCAAAATGATTTTGATTTAGTAATTTATCACAGTGTTCCTGTAAGAGTGACATTTTCTCTTGTTGTGTGTCGAATAACTTCTCGAAACCTTCGTGTTTTTTTACTAACGAAGCTACTTGATCAACGGTATTTCCTGCGAAAAAACAACGATTATATTAAATCGATGGATATTGGGCTAATTAAATTTGTTACGTTAAACGATTTTCAACCCACCACATTCTAAACTTGCTAATGCTACTTCTTGTGTATTGCAAATTGTATCGATTTGTTTCGCGTCACGGAGAAAGAATTGTAAGTCAATAAGTTGGTCAAGATGCACTTTTTTATGATGCCAAGACGCGTGCAACTGATGTCGTTCCTCCAATAAATGATTAAGTTTTTCTTGGATTTCCTGCGTATTGATATTTTTTTTAACGAAAAACGACGTACGTTTAAACCAAAGGTCGCGAATGTCTTACGTTCGCAGCAAAATGACCCCCTTGTACGAGAGCTTCCCCGAGGTCGGCGACAGTCTGAAACGTTTCTTCCCTGGCTTCTATTTCAGCTTTGACAGCTTCGTGTTCCCCTTTCAGAAGCTGTGCGCTTGCCGCGTCTCTTACTTTTTCTTCCGTTAATATTGTGGCTCGAAGACTACTCGACCAGTTGACCAGGTCTCTGACCTATAAATAATTGTGCGTGAGAGAACATTGTGCGCTCCGGCGGAAATTATTAATAACGAATTTTACTTGGGCCAAGAATCGATGTAAATCGCAGCTGGCTTGTAAAGCTTCTTGTCTGTGCGCAGAACGATCTTGGAGTGAAGTCCAACTGCGAACAACAGTTTCCTGTTGTTTCGCTATATGAGAAGCATTCGATCCAGGGTAAAGTGTTTGTAACTTTACCGCGTCCTCCACTAAAATCTAAATACGGAAATACGTAAAAAAAATCGTCCCGTTATTGTTGCGCGCGTGCGTGTATGTGTGTACGTGTCTCTACCTGAAGTTGTGCTTCTAAAGCAACGAGATCGTTTTCAAACCCTTCGTGTTTTCTGATTAAGGTCAATACGGAATTTAAATCCCTCCCTAAATCGTCCGAAATGGTCGCGTCTTTGTCGTTGATTCTGGACAGCGCGTCGGCGACATCTCTGTGAAATCTATGTATCTCCCCGGCCGCTTTCAGCCGCTTTTCCCGATTTTCGATCGTGACTATTAGCTGTTGCCACAGTTCACGAATCTCTTCTTGCCTTTTCTCGATTTCTGACGTATACTCGGAATCGTTTGAAACCAATTTATTCGCCAGATCCTCGCACTGTTGAAACCTTTTCGAACCGGTTTCCACTCGGTGCTTCAGATCGTCGAATTTGTTTTGTAACACCTAAACGCGGGTTAATGTATTAAAAACGGGCTCTCCCCGTATCCTCACGGTCAACGGCGTTGTTAGTTTACCAGTAGATGTTCGAAATCCTGCCCGTAGTCCTCGGACGACGCAGCTTGCATATTGTCGCGGATCCATTGTTCGAGTTCGTCACTCTCGATTAGATACTCGTGTCTAGAAAGGAAACGGGAGACCGCGTTACGTGGGCGCGCGCCGTCGGAAAAGGTCGGACGCGTATTTTTCTTACCTGCACATGCTTTCGACCAACCTATGTTGTCGCGCCGTCGCCAACTTCTGCAACAGTTTAAATTGCTCGCAGATATATTGTTGCTTGGACGATATCGCCTTTATGTCCGGATGTTTCAAATTCATCATATTGTTGCCGGTGTGGCACATTTCTTTGATAATACCTTCGTACGTGTCAATTTCCAGTTCCAAGGCCTACGGGAATACGACGGAAACGACGGCGTTCGTCAAGCATTTACTGTCGGACTGACGGTATAATTGAAATTACCTTATGTTTCGTCAACAGTTTAGAAGCCGCGTCTCGGTCTCGACCGAAGTCCGTCGACGTTAGCATATTATTCTTTTCCAGTAGCCAACTTTCGATTTCACTCGTTTCGAAGAAGAACTGTTGAGCTTTCAAATTTAACTCGAGTTTACGGCTTCTATCCTCGCCTTTAGCCAATAGGTCTTGCCAAGCGTCTTCGAGTCCCGTACATAACGACGAAACCTTTTTTTTTTGGGAACGAAAATGTTGTATTCCGCTGAAAACAACTAAAAAAACCCCCGAACGAAAATTGAAAAAGCGTTTTAAATACGTTACCTGTTTAGTTTCCGGATGTTTTTGATGAATTAGAGATTGGCCCGATTCGAGGGTTTTGTTGATCATTGGCTGATGTCCGTGTATTTCCGCTTCGAGTTTCTTATGTTTTTTGTGCAACGTTTGTGCTTGATGAAGATTAGTGCCCAACTCGGTGGAATCGACGAGCGGTAGATGCTCTCGTATCCAACTAAGTTCGGCCTCCAACTCGAACCCAAACTTATGAAACCGTAACGATTCGTCCAGTGCCTCTTTCCTAAGCTTAAGCGGTTCGTCCAACCCGTTAAACCTGAACCATTTAATAATTAGGCGACGAATCTATACGAGCGCAACGTAAATATTCGAAACGAACGCTTACATGTTTTGACATTTTTTACTAGATTGTAAAATGTTTTCCGCGTCGAAATGACCGTCCTGGGCCATTTCTTCGCCGGCGAAAACCAAATCGTCTATTTTCTGTTTCCAGTGCTGGATCTCTGTCTCGACCACTTGATGATTTTTAAGTAATTGTTTGCAATGTCTCAGGTCTGTGCCCACTTGTTGCGATTGCAAGTCCTTTCTCAGCTCTTCGTATTTGAAATACGCGTCGTCTAACGTTCTGTTGTAAGTGTGCTGCGCCGCCGCCTGTCTCAAACATCGGCCCTTTTCCACACTAACCTCGACCAACTTTTTCCAGTCGTCGTTCAATTCCGTCAACTTCGTTTTCACTTCGTCCTTGCGGTAATTTTCCTCGTTTATTAAACTCTGGCCACACTGGAAAACAAAATACGTTACAACACCAGTACATAATACCACCGCCGTACTAAATTATTTGAACCGATCAGGTTCGACAACGTCAATTTACTTTATTTATATTCCTTAATTGACCCTCGTTCGCACGTAGTTCGCACTCGAACGCTTCGTGTTTCTGAAGCTTTCGTTCGATATTTGTGAGGTCCCGGTACGATTCGTCGCTGGCTGTCTTCAGTTTATCCGTAAGCCAAGTCTTCAGATCGTCCACGTCCGCCCGGAAAGCTTGATAATTTCTGCTCGCTATCAAAGCGTTCCTTCTCACTGCTGCTTGGTCTTTTACCAAATTCCGCCGATGTAAGACGGCTTCTTTACGTTTATCAACGCTGAACGAATAACGAAATGTTAACAACGTGCACGTCACGTCGGGTGCGTTGAATATAACGTCGCGTAGGAAATAATCGTTTCGCGCGGTCGACATAACGGTTATTCAATTTCGAGTACATTTTTATAAAATAGTCGAAAGCCGACGGTATTATTATCATCTACGGTCAAAGTTTTCGATTTTACGTCACTTTTAAACAGACGCTAAACTTATTTCCGGTTAATTTAAATACCTACCTGTGGCGTAATTCTATATTCGTAACTCTACGCGATCACGAGCGTGGATAATGACGACGTTTTTCAAACGCAACTTCGATATAAGGCGACAAAAACCGCTCTCGTTTGGCGGTAAAAATGATCGTTTAATAGTAATATAGTAATTACTATTAAAGTGACGGCCAACGTGTCGAGTACACGAGAATTACCGTTTTCGGTTTTCGATACAACGGCAAATAGAGAAACTTACGAAAAGTCGGCCGTTATTTAGTCGTTCGGGACACGAATATTTTCGTTAATTAAACGCGAAACGTAATTGGTATAATGTAGAGTTAAATAGATAACCAGTGTACTTACTGGTTTGTATCGTAGTGATTGGCAGAAATAAGTTTGTTCGCCATTTCGCAGAAAGTTTTCAACCTTTCGTCCTGAGCGTAAAGTGAATTTTCGAAGTCTTCGTGTCGTTTCAACAGCGCTTCGACATCGTCAACAGATCCCTTACGAATAAAAAAAAACACACGAATTAGTATCCCTAAGTCCGTCAATAACGTTACTACTCTTTCTTTTTTATCCGTACCCCTAAATCGGTGTATTCCAAAAACATTTCACTGCCCGAAGTGGCCGCGTCAATATGATCGGCTTCCTTATTGAATATTTGTAAGGCTAAACACTGTTTTATCCATTCTTTTTTCTGCGCCCATTCTTCCGTCACACCGTTTACTTCCGCCGTTAATTTGTCGTTGCGTTCCTTCACTTCGTTACTGCTACAGTTACCGGAAGATAGTAGCTGCCTACCAAGTTCGGATACTTCTCTCACTTCGTCTTCGTGCGCCCTAATATCGTCTCCCAGTTCCTATACGGTAAACACAAATCAAGGGGACGTCGATTTCACCATACGTACTTAAAGAAACGTTACCTGATGGTTTTTGAGTAAATTTTCTGCCGTGACGACGTCGCGCGCGGAATTGTCGGTGTTCACCAATTCTTTCACGGACGACAACCAGTTTAATAAATTTTTCGAACTGTTCATGAAAATTTGCTGTCCGACGGCACTTTCTAAACGCGACCTCCGATCCAAGGCCTTGTTCTTAACGTTTTGCCACAACATTTGTACTTCTTTTTGTCGTTGGTTGACATTCTCTGGAGAGAAAAATAAAAATAATCGATAAACGCGCGGTTTTTTTTATTAATACATTTAGTAGTACGCCTTCCTATTTTTACAACATGCTCACCTTTTTCGTTGGGATAAGAAACTTTCACCGAATTGGCCAACAAATTAACTCTGTTTACTTTTTCTTCTACAGGAGCCAATTCTCTTTCTAAATTCAAATGTCGTCTCTGCAGCGCCTGTATAGTCTTTAAATCCAACCCTACTTCGGCGCCGTCTAATTTATCCATTTTTTCTGTCATCCAATCTCTGGCTTCACCACAAGTCTTTTCAAATAATTCCACGCTAAAGACGAACAACAACACACGCGTATTTGAAATATACGAAAACATTTTTTATCTAAAATATATATAGGTACGGTACCTAAGGGCCCCTTCCAAATTCTTCTCTTTTTGCGACTTCAGCCAATTCAGATGATCCCACATTTTGTGTATTTGATTCTGTCTCTTAGTGATCATATCGAGTTGGCTGTGTCCTAGCTTCGTGAAATCCTTGACCGCTCGATCAATATCTTCCACACGTTTGTTGCTCGCCGATAAGTCGGTTAAAAATTTCTATAATTTATTTACATTAATCAGTAACACGAATTAAAAATATTGTAGTACGCAGTCGACATCAAATACGTACTTCGTATTTCCTTTTTGCGGATTCAACCGTATCTAGTTTGTCTTCAGTCTTCAATAATTTTTCTTTGTCCTTAATCCATTTTTCGAAGTCGTCACACTCTCGATAAAATCCATAAAGACAAATGGAATCTTCCAAAAGCGCGTGACGTTTCTTCGCCAAGTCTTGCGACTTCTTATACGTCTCGTTGATATTGGTTATACGTTTTTCGATAATTCTTTCATTGTTAACGTCGGCGTTTTCGCTACTTTTGGCTTCTGTTCAAAATTATTTTGTAAATAACTAAAACGATTACTTACTTGAACTAAAACTTAATTTATAGTTATACCATCTTTTTCCGGAGTCCTTGTTTTTTTCACTCGGACTTTTTGCTTCACCATTTTTACTTTGGGAACTTTTCTCGTATTTTTCACTACGTGTGGCCGCCTGACTGATACTTGCATAATTTTGGGCTCCACTTCGCACACATAGTTAGCCGGCACGAAACCATCCTGACCGTTCACTTTCCTTACACTCCACCAATCTGGATTCGTTTTATTTAACAAAAACATTACCTAAAACGTGACACACGGGTATATTAAATGTTCGTTTTTAGTTTCAAATATCGTTATATTTTCAATAGTCCGCGTATACCTCTCCTTTGATCATTGTCATTCCTTGTCCGCTAAACGGATACAAACTTTTGACCTGGGGTACTTGCCGTTCTTCCACTACCGTTCGGTGTTCGACGTGTTCAATTACTTCTTCTTCCAAGACTTCCTGGGGAAGCAATCTAGTTTCGAACACCCATTCTTCGACCGGTTCAGCTTGAACTTTTTCGCTCGCCTCGTTGGACAACTGAAATTCGAAATAATATTACTCGTAACGAACATTTCACGTTTCTATAGGTATATATCGGGCGAATATGAAACGACGTAATCACCAAAATATTCGATATTCCTGCTTTGACCAAATTTTCGGCTTGCGTATTCAACGACTGTATGTCGCCTTGGTACGCGTCCAACTCTTCTTCGAGTATTTTATGTCTGGCCAATAGAGCCTGAGCACTCGGTTCGTCGACTCCGTGGTCGGTTGTGTTCAGCACCGTCAAATGTTCGTGTAACCAAGATTCCGTTTCGTTGGCGTCAGCGTAAAACTAAAAAAAAAAAAAAAAATGAAAAATCCCTCCCCCGTTAAAAATACTCGTTTTTAGGGAATCACGACGAGCGTATTATACTTGGTAGGCCTCGCCCGCATCTTGTAACTGCTTAGTTCTTATCTGAGACAAACTGTTCAACGCGTTCCAATTGCTCTTCAACGATTCGACTCTAGATTGGACTTCCGACGGTTCACTGGCGTTTATGCTCAGACCGGATTTACATATTTGATCAGATTTTTGACGATGCACCTTCATCTCGTCCAGTAAAACCTAAACCAAAATTGATTTTTTCGTTCACCCGCCGCTAATAAAATAGTGATAGCCGTGATTGATCAATCGTCAAGTACTTTGTGCTTTTGTTGTAAACTTAACACGCCTCTTAAATCTTTCGCCGATATGTCGGCCTTACAGATTCGTTGTTTCTCGACGAGCCACGCCTCTTCATCTTCGTGATCTTCAATGAACTGATAGAAGTTTCGCGCTTCTTCTAGCCTGGCTCTTCTTTCCTTACTCAACTCGGACAGTCTGAAAATAACGAAATTATTACGTTTCATTTTTTCCGCTCCGATTCGGTACTCACGTTCGAATCGTTATTACGAAATACGCACCTGTCGTACGCGGTGTTCAGTTTGTTCAGGCTCTCCTTTACCAGAGCAGCATCCTTATGCTTCGACGGTACATATTGTTGACCTTGTCTGTTTAACCGCCGGACCGTTTCGCCGATAGCCGTTGTTTGCATTTCGGTTAAATTTTGTTTTTGCAACAAATCCTCTACGACGAGCAAATGCGGCCCGACATCTTCAGACTTGTAGGTCGCTTCGATTTCCTACACATAAATAATGTGAACGGGTTACTTTTTATTATTTACGTACTAGCGTCGACGAAATTTCTTCGCCGAAACGTTACCTGTATCGTGGACATGACCGTTTCTATCTCTCTAAGCATGGAGAATATGGTACTTATATTGTTCAAATTTATTTTGCGACTCTCCAAGAGTGTCAAAAGGTCCTTCCATCTCTGTAACACTTCTTCTTCCCTTTTTTTAACTCTTTGAGCGCCGTGATAATTTTCTTTAACCAACTCTTCGCTCATTGCGTTCAAATCGTGAAACCGTTCTTCTCTTGCCATGATGTCCGCGCTGATGGCTTCGTGTTTCTTTACCGTGGCGTCCACCTGCGTCAAACTGTTGCCGAATCTCGGGTCGTTCAGCACTTGGATCATTTCTTTCAGGTAACCGTCCCGCAGAACACTCTACGGACATTCGAAATAAACGACCGAAAATTAACGTTACACGATCAACGAAATCATACACTGCGCGCGGGTGGTTTCGACGCGTACTTTTTTCTCAAATTTGTAATTGAGTTGCTCCAAACGTTCTTGCCGCAACAGTTCCTCGCGCAACGCGACTTCCCGTTTATGCTCGGCCCTATCTAAGGCTTCCCAGTTACGTTCGACGTCGTGTATCAATTGTCCGTCTTGGGGTATGAACACGCCTTGGTTAAGCGATTTGAGTAACGTATTTATGTGGAAGTAAAGAGCTTCGATTTCACTCCGTTCTTTGTACCTGAACGGCGGAGGAAACGAACGAACGAACGTATTACATAAACGCGACAAAAAATGTAACTCGAAACACAACATTAGGTCATACTTGGGGGGTTTTTCCACGGTGCGGTATTTCTTAAACGCCAACAATTCGCGCTGAATGCCTTCCAGAGAATTCGGGAAATTGTGATTTTCGAGTTCTTTGATTTTCATCCGTATCCATTCCAACAAGTCGGACGTCAGTTGTTCGTAAATTATTTTTTTCTTATCCGTGTCCATTAATTGGCCAAGTATCTAAAAGTCGTAATGCATTCGCAAACATTCGAAACAAAATAAGTATTAGCATAAGTATTGAAAAAAACGTTGTCCACAATTTACGTTCGCTATTCGTCGTCCGCTTTTCATTTCATTTTTCATTCTGGCGAACGTATGATAGTACGAAGCGACGTAGGTTATGACGGATTTTTCGTCCGGTCTGTTTATGTCCACGTCTGTAAATTTTTAAAAAACAAGGGCGAAAAAAAAACGCGAACGTATTTCGCAACAAAGCGTTTTAAACGTAATAAACTATACCTTCCGCGTCGAGCAACCGCGGAATTCCTAATTCGTTATTGGCTACGTCGAACGCTATGTTTAGATTTTCGATGTTGGTGTTCTTCTCGAGCGACGGAAAATCGATTAGATCGGGCCTGTGAGAGTGGATCAACGCGTTGAAACCTAAACCAGTTCTCCACGAACCTGCCGCGAGTAAAACGAAAACGCGTTATGTTTGTCCCGTACCGAACGTAAGTAAATGGATTTACTCGTGAAGTCCTGTATGTTGACGCCCTTGTAACCGTTCGTCTTCCGTTGGCACCACAAAAGCAGGGCGTCTTTGGCGGACTTCTTTTCGCTGCTTTCGTTTTCCTCGTCCTGCCGCCGCCATTCGAAACCGAAAACACCAAAAATACCGCGTCCAACGACCAACGAACATAACGAATAATCGTTCCGACTACCGGCGGTTCTCACTTACCACGTCGATTTCGATTTCTTGAATTTGAAACCTTAAGATAATCGTCCATATCAATCCTAAAATCAATCGGGGGTTTCCGTCTACGATGTCTTCCGCACCGATACTTTCCAATCTCACCTGTAACGTATAACGAAAACATCGAACAATATGTATATATATATATATATATATATATGTATACGAGACGTTTCGTTTTGTTTTTCGTACCTTCGTGTGGAGAAACGCTAAACTTTTGTTCACGTTCTCCACCTTGTGCACCCTCATACGGCCGTTGTTTGGTTTGCCCAGTTTTTCCCCCGATATTATTTCTAATAGTTTCAGCAGTTTCCTGCCGTCCGCCAAGTCCAGGAACAAATCGTCCACCTCCATTCGCACCTACGAACGCGATTCACAAACGATTATTGTGTAAACGTTACCCCATTACCACCCTACACGTTCGCCCCACTCACCTTCTGCAAGAACGAGTTCATCCATTTGGTAAACGTCTTCTTTTGTATGTGTAGCCTCTCCTCCTGGAGGGCTTTAATACGCCCCTGTTCGAACTTAAGTACATCTTCTCTCTGCGTCATCTCGTGGCGTGGCGCGGTACTCGAACGGGCATTTTACAAGACTGCGGCGGAAACAAAATCAATCGCATTAGGCATTGGGCGACGAATACATTTTTCCCGGTTCGGGTATTAAACCGTTTACCCCGTATCGATTGCGCGCGCGCCGTTCGACTACGGAAACCGTCTGTTTCGACAATCGTCAACGATCCGTTTCAGATAACGGAACGAAAATACGTAAGTACGCGCGCTCTCGGTCCGATTACTTCTTAATAGTCGTCGCGAAACACGGCGCGGCCGTAATAAGAGCCGAATAACATCGCGACCCGAATAATTTATTTGAGTGTTAAGGGTGTTCGGCGAGAAATCGCTACGTGATCGTAACACGTATCCCCGACGGGGGATCATCATCAGTGACGGTTCGTTATTATTATTATTCGGTTAACCGACAGTAGTCACGGGAGTACTTATGTCGAGGAAACGCGGTCGCGGTGCGCGAAAATTGTACCAAACGAACACCAAAATACCGTTTTCGCGCCCGCTAAATTCCGACGGTAATTCGGAAACGCCGTCTTGTTTTCCGTACGGCAGTTTGTTACGTAATAATCGAACGAAGCCAAAAACGGTTTGTTGTCCAATACGACGTTTTCGTTTTAAAAACGAACGCGGTCGTCGTCGCGTATGTTTGCGCGCAATGCACGAACGCCGATACATACGCTACGATGCATGTGGCCAACTGTTTCGGAAGTTCCGAGGCTTCTTTTAATTTCGAAGCCGGACAACTTTGACGGGGGGCTCTTAATTAGATTCGATTGCGTGGCGTTTAGAGCGCACGGCGCGACTTTCGTTTCCAAACGTAATTTTAAATCAAAAGCCCCGGTAGTGCTTTTTATAATAACGGATTTTCGGCGAGTTATTATAAAGGGCCCGCCGTAATGCGTACCGACAAAACAAAAACGAATTCGTTTTGCTACCCCGAAATGGCGTAAAGCATCCGATAAACCAACGAGTAAAAACCGTAGCCGTATTATCGCTCGGTTGAAATATATGTACGCGTATTACGTATTTACGCGTACGCACGTACGAAATGTTTAATATTACGTTGGATCTATTTAACTCGTCGAAACTTTTCGTTTCGTTTATAATTTCGATTAAAAACTTCCCGGGCGATATAATTATCGAACGATTTTTTTTTTGTACCCAGTGTTTCGAAATAAACTTACGGTATTACTTGAAGTGAACACGAACAATTCCGTAATTATATTTCGTTTCCGAATAATAAAAGTCGTAACAGTTGTGAAATGTACACGACTAAGGAAATATCGTTGAAAATAATCGTACCGTTTTTAGTAATTACCTTAACAATACTATAGCGTAAAAACGTTTAATTTTTTGTTTTGAAAAGAATCTCTAAAGGTTTTACGTTTAGAAATTAGTTCTTTACGAAGCTAACGAAACGATCGACGCACAATCCAACGTCACGTTCGCGCAAACGCGTCCAACCGACTCACAACCGTATTGGGCGCATCCAGACGATCCGAACCGGTCACGTCGAACGTTATCAGATACACCACCGACCACTGTGCAACGGGGACGCGTTTCAATATTTCAACGTCGTAATCTATCGAAAACGTTCCCCCTTGCGGATGAATGAAAGGAGGTTTTTGGAATGTCGAAATCTCTATACCGTCGTTTACTCGTCAAATAGTAATCCCCTCGCCGTCCACGTGACGTTCGCTATTACACACACTCCTCCGAGAAATTGGGACGATACCGATATTTAAATAATTCCCGATACGTTCGTTCGACGTTTCATTCCCGTGGTCGTCGTGTAAACGTTTCTCCGGCACAACGCGCCGTATTTTCTAGTTCGCTCGTCTATCTATTGTATAATGTATAGCGTATACAATTGTCACTGACCTAGCGCACAAAATAGTTTTACTATAAAGCTTCCGTATCGTCTACGTACGAATAATAAAACGAGCCGTCTCGAGGCGAAGTCCGTTGGTTAGGTTAAGTTCTGAACTTGGAACGGAATTACGATATCGTTAAGTACGAAGTTTTCGCCAACGATGTTATCGAATTATGTCGAAATACTCGTTGGTCGCCCGTAAATTAACAATAATAATAATACGCTCGACGCTATTTCAAAATGTTCGATTATAGCTTTTATATATATAGATGACCGCGCGTTGTTTCGTTCTTAGAACGAATAGCGACGAAGTTTCGCGGCAAAAATATTTACTAGCGTGTATATAGACAACGGTAACGCGTATAAATATTCTATACGCGTAGTGTGTAGCTAAAATTAAACGAACGGACGATATAAAAGCAATTTTGTACCGTGCTTTGATTTTTCGGCTATCGATAAAACAATTTTCTTTTATTCACGACGTTGTCGTTAACAGTCGAAGGCGAATGATGAATAGGTTTTTATTTCGTTGGCATTGATGAATGTGGCGACGTATTACTCTTTGTTGTTGATCGTACACAATATATATATACTCGTATATATTTACGTTACGATTCGAAACTTAAAGGTTTTTATTATTCCGGGATTTCGACTTTTCAATTTGAAGTTTTCGTGATCGCGCGTTTTGTGCACCATACGCGAAAGTATCGGTTTTAAACGATATTTTTGACAGTCCGTATCTATTAAATTGTTCGAACATTAAATACAAACGAATTTCATAAACGGTGACGTGCATTTTATTTTTTGGGAGCAAATAATTACAATTTTTATCTCGACGTTTTTATTACGGTTATTATTCGTCAACGAAAGTAGACTCGTTTTTCGGTTAGTTATATTAGTTATCAGTTTATCGATTCGCTATTACTTAGTTCGCGATATATGTATTCTCTAATTACGAAGTTATCTTATGTAAATATATCGAATACGCGAGTGTACACGTATTTGATACGACTTATAAATTCGCGAGTAAAAAATAACAATAAATTGTTCGGCGTTTATAAAAACCGAATCGCTTTTCCGCGATTTTAATACGTCTTATTTATCGTTTACGAAATTCGCGACACGTAATTAGCGAGTTGTCCGATATTTTCGTTGGCTCCGAGAGGCGACGATTGTTTTCTAACGACCCATTTGCCGGTGTATTGGTAGCGACCGATTAGATATTTTGCGCGGCGTTTCACAGGGACCGCGGTTATCGTTATTAAAATAACCGTACCGATTTCTCGGCGGAGGAATTTCGTCGATTAATTATTTACGCGCGCCGTTTTACGGCGTTCCAATTTCGCGTACGTTACTCCGTTATGCGCTAAATATTCCGAAAACGCCGTAATCGTTCCACGGAAATATATCGCGACTCGCCTTCTATCTATACGGGACGGATAATTAATAGTAATCCGTACGTTTGTCCAGAGTAGCGGCGGCCGCCGTAATACGAAATACGCGCGATCGACATTGAAAAAGGTACGTTCGCGCGCTCTGCCCAATTAAATACACCGCCGATTAACGGTTCGAAAACGTTAATTTTACGTAGACGTAATTCGATCATAGCGTACTCGGTGATGTATGGGCGAAGGGGGTACGTGTTTGTATCGCGTATAATATATTTCTTTTAATTCGAAATACGATTAAATTTCAGTTTTAACGCGAAGCATAACTCCATACATACATGCGTGCGTGTGTGTGTGTGTGTGTGTGTGTAGTTTTTTTTCTTTCGTAGAAGCGGTCGGAGTCCTGTGGGGTCTCTTCGTCTTACCACGTGTTCGGACACGTCGCAGAAAGCGTAAGCTTTTTTTTCGTTCGGAATATAGAAAAAAAGGTCGGGCGATGACTAACGCCGGCGAAAAAAAAACGGTAGTTTTAAATATAAACTAACCGACGACGACGGCGGCGGCGAACGAAATTGGTCGCGATCGTACCGACGTTATGAACGTTCCAATACATAACGGTCCCGTATTAACGTTATTACGTTTATTACGCGCGTTTTTTATTTTCCAATTACGTACCGTACATCTCTGTTGCGCGTTCGACCGTTATCGCGTGACGTATAAAGCGAATCAATCGGCCCACCCTCATCCGTGGCGTGCCTACAGCGACAAACACAATTCGCTCAAAATACGTTACGAGAGCAAACGCGCAGTTTTTAATTATTACGCACAATCGTGACCAAAGTTGGTCTTGAAACTTATTATTACGTACGTTGGTGGCGCCAGTAGTAGAGCTTATCAAATAAAACGAAACGTAGAAAGTATAACGTTACGACCGCGACCATGGTAACAATGCTCGCGTACGAGCGAGTTTCGAATAAAAATCCTATTTGGGAGCCGCGTATTTATTAACGCGAGCGTAATTAACGAATTCACGTCGGGACATATTCTATCGGAGAAACGCCGTATTACATTTGATTTACCTGTATACGGACAGAACGCGTAAATATTCTCCGAACGGCTTTCGATTGTACGTAAAATCCGTTACGGCGGTGGCGTGACAATCGACATCACGAAACGAAACGGTCCCACTATATTCGGAACGTGTCGTCGTCGCCGGCGGCGGCGTTTGTACAATACGGGAAAATTAACCGACCGTCGTCGGCGGCCGAACAAACGGCGAATTTAACGGACGACGACGCGGACGGCCAAAGTGCGCGCGTGTGTGGCAGGGATTGGATCGGAATAAAGACGTCCGTAGCGCGTGCTACGACGGCGACCAGACCGGTGGGGAAAAGAAAGTAAAGAAAAAAGGCGGCGTTTTTTTTACTCGTCCTAATTGAAATGTCGCGACGGCTCCACGGCGGTCCTGAGTCTGCCCGTTGTCCAATCGCGAACGAATAATTCGTCCGTAATCGCGTGTAAACGTTACAGTCCGCACAATCAGTCCCCCGCCCGTCGTAACGCCGCGCGTCCTTTTTAGTGTCCGTCGATAAGTTCCCGAAAATAGTAAAAGCAATTCGTTTTATTCCGTAAACGAAGCCGACGACGGATCGAACACGATTCGTAAGAATGTCGAAAATAATCTTCCCGCGTTACGTAATAGCACGGGCGTTCGTAGTCGCCGTAAATATTTCGCGAATACCGAACTCGTTAATAACGCTGAAAACGAGATAATAATTCAGATTGATTCCAAACGCGTTTCCATTGCGCGATACGTCAATAATCTAACGTACGTTAATAACGTGTTCGTGTTTGATTTCACTGAAGACGGAAAGTTCGAACGTCGTTTCGTTATGTTTCGGTACTGTCTCGTAACGGGCCCGACTTGGGTAGTATATAACGGCCGTTATGCGTTACGGAAAACCAACGACAATTACGACGATAGATCGTATCGACGAACGGGTATCGATACGCGAATTCACGCCCGTCGTCTGATCACCGTAAGCGAAGACAGAAAAACCGTACATACGTACGGAATGGCGCGCTCAGGATTGTTCATTAGGACGGTTTCCTAGTTTCCGAACGCACGTCGACGTGGACAAGGGACGGGGGAAAGAAATCGTCGTCGCGCGCGCGCGCGACGTAACGTTTAATAACATTAATTTCGTATTTTCGCCATCTACTAATATCGTCGTCACTTTTTCGCGTACGACGCGATGACGACACCGGGAGAAAAAAAACTATTACGCCGTCCCGTAAACGACGCCGTTATGGGATATTTCGGAACGTTAGGTTTCGCGAAGATTATCGAAAACAAGTTCGTAACGTTACGACGCCGATTTCCGCGGGTGATTCGGGTGTGTAGGAGAACGACGCGGAGAAGTGGGCGCGCACCGTGAACATAACGCTGGAAACGCGTAAAAACCGTTGGATGACGACACGCGAGTAAAGCGAACGCGGTTTGTTTTTAAAACCGTCAAACCGAAAAAACTTAAGCGTCGGTTTCTATAAAAACGTAATCGGAATACACACGTAACCGCGCATATTTCGTAAGACTAATATCGTACTATACGCCGTACATCAAACGGACATCGTTTTTAAATTAACGTTTTGACACGTAACGCGTATATGGAATACCAGTAAAAACGTATAAATATACGTGGAACATGTACACGAAACGCGCGCGCGTACGTAAAACTTACACAAAAACTCCAATTATTACTATAAATCTCGACGAATTACATCCAACGCTGATTTACGCCGTAGAAAGTAAAACTGTATAAAGAACGAACAATTCGGACACCTCTTTTTCACCGTCCGTAAATAATATTAAAACCGAAACGGTTACGCGGCGGATCGATAACAACGGAGATAATAAAACGATGTTCGGAAAATAACGACGCTCCGTGCCCGCAAGTAGTGGCGTACTTAGACCTGAAATTCGGGGGGGGATTAATTTTTAAATAAATAAATCGGACGACCTTAACGAAACAAGACACGTTATAAACTTTAATAGATTATTCATTTTTAACGAACACCTTATATTATAACGTGTATTGAAGTTTAAAAGTATTTTAGTTTTTCGTTATTATTGACTAAAAATATACGTCTCGTAAAAAATTAATTTTTACTAAAACTTTTCGGGGGGAGGGTTAGTCATATACATCTCCGTTAGTACCCCACTACCCGTAAGCGTCGAAAATCTTTTTGTTTTATTTCGGAAGTTTCGTAGCGACGACCATTACGAACGACGCCGAGATAACGACCGATGTACGGCGAATTAAAAACCGAGCCAATGGTCGGCGGCATTAAGATATATTTCTCGTCATACGTTCGCCGCGCGTACATGTCGTCGACCCGAGAACGCGAGAGAAATTCCGAGTGCGCGACGCGTACGTGCGCGGCGTTTGACATATATATTACGGATATCGGAACGGAAGGCCCTGGACAACGCCGTACTCGTTAGTTGCCGGTGAATTTTGTCGCATAAGTAAATAGTCGTTCTACACGCGTGTGAAACCGCGGGGTTTTGTCCGATATATTAATTAGCTGCTGCACACGAGCGACCGCCCGTCAAATCCCACCACGGACTTTACGCGAGCAGCGTCGTGCGTAATATTATTTCTCGTTATCATCGAACGAGACCGTTTCGGTCGGTGTTTCGCGTTTTCGGACCGCCGTGCCGCGAACCTCGGCGATTACCGGAACGAAAAACCTCGTTCGTTACGGGACGGGTTAAAAAGGGTAAGCGTCCCGGACAAATTATACGGTGTAAATAAGGGATTTCCGATCGACGAACGGACGGCTTTTAAGACGCGCGCTTGGACTTTCAATCGAAAGGTTTGATCGCGCGCGTAGGTACAATCACACACCGCGACCGGCAAATCGTTAGTGTTCCGCGTAAAACCGACAAAATACGCGCGAATACTGAGAGTCCGGGTCATCATTATCCTTAAAGGGACGCGAATAAATTGGGAAGATCCGAAAATACGCGATTACTCGGAACAGTATCTGGAAAATGTTCGTAATTTGCCCGTAAGTAAGGACTAAAAAACGGGACGAACGTATTCGAAAAAAATCGTGCCGTATAATTATAATATACACGATTCGCGTCTATTTGTAGTTTTATAGACGCGAGTATCGAAATGACACGGGAAATCGG